>ML868194.1:19844-40742 GCA_009831015.1 Picea engelmannii
GCCTTGGAAGATGGACAATTGAAGCTGGAAAAGATACACACTAGCCATAATCCTGCAGACATGTTAACAAAGGGAGTAACCAGGGAGAAACTAAGTTCTTGCTCAGTTTCAGTTGGTCTTCAAGAATGAAGATGAAAATGAGAAATTTTCCAGGTCCAAGAAGGTTCAGAGTCCAGCATATACAACAGTGGTGGAGTTGTTGAGATCAATATCCAAGTGGGAAATTGTTGGTTGTGGAGCTTGATTATCTTCCTGATTTATAGGTCTTTTACTTTCAGCCATGTTTATACCCCATGAAGTATTTACACCCCAGAAGTATGTACACTCTTCCACGCGGGGGAGTGCAGAGGGGGGCTACCCCCTCTGTCGGTTCCGGGGGGCCTATCCCCCCGGCTGGGGGGTCTGGGGCCAAGCGAGGGTTTGGGGGCGAAGCCCCTGAAGCAAAAATTTCATTGTAAAAGTATATTGTAATTTCATTATAAATATGGACCATTCATTATAAGCTTGCAGATCTAATGGTAGAGATTATGTTAGGGTTTTTTCCCTAGAAGGCAACCCTCTTTTATGAGGGAAATGTATCGCGGCTATGGAGTGTGGTGAATATTGTATTCTGAGAGAGGAGACTGTGAGAGAAAGAAGAGGAAGTTACAATGGGTTTTGTTGTAGGTTGTATCCCTTCATTTGTTGGATAACAATAAAGGAAGGACCTAACAACTTCTCTGGTGGACGTAGCCCACATTGGGTGAACCACGTAAATCTGTGTCTCTCTTGTATTCTGTGTCTTCTGTGTTTTGTTTCTACATTTGTTTTATTTTATTGCTCCATGGTCCTGTTTTTCTAACAATATTCATGGTTGTCACACAAGAACCAACCATGAGAAACATCAGTTGTTACTTATGTAATTCACATCATGGAATGATTTCATTCAGAAGCTAGAATTCCTAAAGAATAACCATGCAAGGTTGCATGAGAACATGCCACAAGATCAGTTGGGGGGGATTTTCATCCTCTTTATTGTTAAAAATATATATATAATCATGCAAAAAAAAAAATTGAGAAGATTTTTTTTTATGCAAGGTTGCATGAGGACATGCAACAAGTTCAGTTGGGGGGTATGTTGAGTCTCGAAATTGTCGCATTTTCATCCTCTTTTCCTTTCACCATTCTTCACATTTATCCATATTCTACCACTCCATAAACCATTCATTAATACCATTTTCATAATTAAATATGGGTTTAACCTTATTATTTTCCAAATCGTTTATTTTAGTATTAAAAGGGAATTTTTGATTAAATATTAGAAAATTGACATGTTTTCATATATATCTAAAAAATGTGTGAGCTTTGTCATGTGTAGGAATATGTGAAGGATTAATTCAAAAAGACATCTTGAATACTTCCTCCACCATTTCAAGATTTGAGGAGATAATTCAAGCCTTTTCCAAGGAGAAGATCATGGAGATATGGATAAACATATCTTATCCAAGATATATGAGAGATATGTGTAAGGATTTGAAGGGATCATATTTTGTAATAATGGGAAATTGGTTGAGAGAAAAGTGGATCTATAATTATGAGATACTTATCTTCTTTTCAAAGTTCTCATGTATAAAAGAGAGTGCCCTCTCTTCATGAGGGAGGAGAATTGTTATGATGTAGATTGGATTCATGAAAAGACTCATTTTGTAAACCTACTTGTTGAAGATTAATGTTGTAATATCCCTAGGTCAAACCCAATTGTAATGTAAATGAAAATGTACTTAAGATGGTGAGCTGTTTTGATATCATTTTTATATGTACATTTCATGGCATAGTGCGCACTTGTACTGCGCAGTAAAATGATGAAGTGTGCACATTCTTGGATACCATGTGAGAAAACTTGAGTGAGTGCGATTTTGAGGCCAGGGAGCCTTTTGTGTATATGTTGTGTTTTATAGGCTAGTGAGCCAGTTATTATAAGCTAGGATGATTATGTTTTGATTAGATTGGAGAGCCTAGATTTTAAAGGCCAGTGCACCTATTTGTTTTGTATATGTCTCATAATTAATATAAAAGGCATCGTTGCGCGCAAACCAACCATGATAAAAGAGACGGGGGACTAAAATCCACTAGTTAGGGAAAGGGTAGGGCTAAAAGTTAAGGAAAAGGGATAAGTTAGGGAGCTTAATCCAAAAAATAATATTATATTAATATTTCTTAAATCATAAAGTATGGATAATTATTTTATCCTAAGTTCTAAAGTTGGATACAAGTGGGCCAAAGTAGATCCCAACATGACAAGTGTCAAGTTGGGCGCATGCATACATATTGTTGGGACTTAGTTCATTTTGGGATCTTTTCCATCATACTTCCTATCATTCCTTCTATCATTCAGTCATCCAGTCAATCATCCATGAGCATGCACACACCCATTGAGCTATCCTTTGTATCTTCTTGACTGTACCTGAACTTGTATCCATAACCATTTTGTGTTGGTGTATTTGGTTACCTTGGGAGCTCGACTAAAGAAGCGGGTTGTCAGACCCATGGGATATTGAAGAGGTGGGTTGTCAGGCCCATGAGAAATTCTTTGGGTGAGAGAATTGTTGGAAATTGATTTCTTGAAGGTGTTAAACTGCAACTACAGTTCTTTGAGACTTCTTGTTCGACTTGTTGCTAAAGACTGGAAAGGAAGTGGGGTAGTCGAAGGACTGTTGAGAAGAGAAGGGGAACACTTCCTCAGTGGGACATGAATGTGGGGAATGAGGGACTGTAGGTTGTTAGTTTGAGTTGGAACCTGAGACAGAGTCTTTCCTGTTGTCTATGAGCCTTTATCCTAGTTAGGAATCCCTTTACCCCGGTGGAGTTTAGTCCTAGCTCTGGGGTGACTCACTATTGAGAGTGATGAACAGTGTGGTGTAACGCTAGGAGGTTCGTGGAAGGCCTGCATGCAATTGGTGGCATTATTACCAAGATAAGTGCCAATTGTGTGATCAATTTACATGTTGCATTGTTATTTATGTGCTTATTTTTATGGGTTATCATATCTACGGTTATAACTATGTTTATTTTTATGGGTATTTCCTGTATATGCTACATGTATATGTTTATTGTTATTTCAGTGTGAATCAGTGTATTTACAAATGTAATTGTATGTTTAAGTTTTATATATAATTCTTCCGCAAGAGTTCTTTGTGTGTATATTTTAATTGTATCCAGTTCAAAAAATTGATGTGGCATAGCTTAGATGAATGTTGGGTATGTTACAATATGTTCTGCAGAGAGAACGTAAGAGTTCTCTGGTGTAGCGTGTCCCAGAATGGGTGGCTAGGGATGTTACAACATAGTATCAGAGCTTAAGTTTTCAACACTGAGCCTGGATGGGCTGAGCAAGTTTAGTTGAAGAAAAGTTTCAAAGAGAATTTATTTCGAAGTGGCCAAATTTCAAGTTGTAGAACGTCCATGGTAAAATTTAGAAGCAACGATGCGGAATTGGGAAAAGACCCAATTTCTATTGTTAAATTCAGGGAAAATTTGAGAAATTTGGCAAAGTGATGAGATATTCCTGATTTAATATCTGTTCTAGCAAATTCCGATCTAGAATGGGTTGAATTCGAAGTTACAGTGAAGCCATGACAGATGGAGCGATATTAATAATTAAATTCCCAATTTGTAAATTGATTTTGGGTAAATTTGTTCCAGAACTGTCAACTTACAACGATTTTTTGTGCATAGGTTGAAGTGGTGTTATTGGGGTGAAATTGAACAAATTTCATGGTTGTAAAATGTCTATGGTAAATTGGGGAAAAAGTTAAGAAAAAAAAAGCCCCAATTTCTGCAGCGGAATTCACAAGGAATTGATGCGCATAAAAATGAATGTGCGCAGGTGGGCGCACTAAAAATTCATTATGCACAGTAAAAGTTTGAGATATGTAAGAATTGGGAACTGTACAAAAAAATGTTAGCGTGCAGGTGCGCGTGGTAAAATTTGGTACAGTGCAGAAAAATGTTAGTGTGCGGGTGTGCGCACTAAATTTTGGTGACGCGCGGAAAAATGTTAGTGTGCGGATGTGCACACTAAATTTTGGGTGTCGCGCGGAAAAGTGTTGGTATGCGGGTGTGTGCACTAAATTTTGGTGCAGCGTGGAAAAATAATAATGGCGCACATGGTGTGCACAGTACTGACAGAGCACACAGGAATTTGGCTGGTGCACGTGCAATGTGGGTATATGTTGTCACACGACAGTTTAGTTAATCGTGCACGTAGAGTATTGGTGTTTGGTGGGGCATACTAAAATTTGGCATGATGTAGCATGTCGAGTGAAATGTGCACAAAATATCAAAGTGTGGTACAAAAACTACATGCACTGAATATTGGCCCGCGACATAAAAGTCATGCGCGCAAGTTATTGGTGCGACAAAGAAGTGGTACACAATGGTTTTAGAGTGTGCGAAGCACGATTTACCTTGTTTTGTTGTTTCTCATGGTAAATTATGGGTTACAGGTTGAAATTTGTGCACGTGAAGTCGTTTGGAGGGTGAATAATAAAAGAAAACTAGGAATTTTTTGTGACGTTTTATATCATTTGAACATCATATTTTTTTACAGTGCGTTTTTTAGGCTCTTAAGAGCATTTCTAGCAACACAAAAACCACGAGAATAGAGTGTGCCAAGGCACACTCTATCTCCATAGCTCAAATAAAATATCTCGGAGAGATATTTCTAATGGTGTAAACCGTTCATCAAACGAAGCTTTTATGAGAAAATTATAGCACAAACAGTGGAGGGTAAATTTTAAAACCCATCTAACTCCAAAGAGCCATAATGTTCTACTCCAGAATCAGATTGAGGCACAGGAGTAGTCAATGGAAAGATATTGAAACATAGAAGACAGTACCAGATCTCAATTAAATTTTTGGGCATATTAAAAATGTTTAATATGGAAAATAATGTACCTATAGTATTCCAAACCAAAAAGACGAATTGGCCTAGAAATTCAGCAAGCTGTAACTAGCATCCCAGAACCTAGAAAAAGGTGAAACTTGGACAGAGTGTCCATAATATGTATATGAGGAAACACAATTGCGATCCTATGAAAATTCCAATGGAGTAGGTGCGAAATTTCATATTACAGTGCAGAGTTGCGCCAAGTTGAAAAAAAAATGAATAGAAAAAGTAATGGGCAAATTTCAAATAGCCATAACGTTTTGCTCAAGACTCATAATTGAGCATGGGAGCAGGTGTTGGAAAGGTATTGGATAGTGGAATCTAAATATCCACCCAAAAAATTGATCTATTTATTCAAATTTCTAGTAAATTAGAAGAAATAATTCTGATATATATTATTGAACTAGAATGGTTCATATTTTCATGAAATTGTTGAAACAGTTAACCTGGCAAAGTTTTGTTGGTTTCACATTTTGAAGAGTTGACAAAAGATAGATCATATCAATATCAAAATAGATTGCAAAGGAATGGAAGAGGCACAGGGGATTTACAGTCAGGAGTATGAGATTATAGGGATGGATGTCCATTTGGGCATTGAAGGAACAAACTCCAATGGACATGGAGAAGGAAGGGAAGAAAACATAAATATGGAAGAGACCATTAAAAATTTGCAGAAGGATGTCCAAAGACATAAAGATAATAATGAAATTCTTATGATATCCAAGGAGAGGTAGAATGAATTTAACATGATGTATTGCAGATATTGAACATAATAGAAAAGAAATTGGACAAGGAGAGTGGCTCAACCAAATCTTGAAGTTGGAGGCCTCCTGATGAGAAAAGAAGAATCGGAAGTGTTAGCAGACATCACCAGCACTCCCCGAGGCATTCCAATAAGAGAGCACAGAGAATCTTGAGTCTATCCTCTGTCAAGAATCATAATGGGTCTGGGGTGGATGCGCTACAAGGAGAAATGAACAAAATCAATCCTCCTACATTTGATGGTGAGCACAAGAAGGATGAGGATGTAGAAACATGGTTTTTGGGCATGCAAAAGTGTTTTCAATTTCATAATTATTCTTCTCATGCAAAATTTATAATTTTTATCTATCAACTCAAGGGAAAGGCATCCATGTGGTGGGATCAACTTGTGCAGGTGTAACACATTAAAGCGAAAAGTGTTACTTTGAGGGAATTCTATAAGTATTTTGAGAATAAATACTTAACTAAGAGATACTATGACAAGAAAATGAAAAATTTCTTTGAACTCAAGCTTGGGAGTATGACAATATATGAATATGAGAGAAGGTTTTTAGAACTGCTAAAGTATGTCTCTTTCATCAAGGATGAGACAGTTAATATTCAAAGGTATTTGAGTGGATTTCCATCCTTCATTAGTGAAAAAATATAGTATGATGATACCAAGACATTGGAGGAGACCATAAGGTGAGCTAATTTTTTATATGATCAGCAAAAAGCAAGGCCAACTTTCCAAAAATCTTGGGAAGACAAAAAGAAATTCAAGGTGGATCAGAGGAAGAAGGGATCTAAGCCACCATTCTTCAGAAATAATCTACAACGATAAAAAACTCCTAGAGAACCTAGAACAATTGAGACATGGGGTCAAAGGTCAAGGAAACCACCTATTCCATGTTGGGGTTGTAAAGGAGATCATATATTCAGGGATTGTACTCATAGAGGTGAAAAAGGGAGAATTGTTCACAATGTACAATAAGCTGAAACAGTGGAGGAAATGGGAATAAATGTACCAAGGATCTATGCAGCCCTAGACAACAAACAAGCATAGTATCAGTCACATATGATTGAAGTGGAAGGTATGATCAACAACCAAACCATTGCTATTTTAATTGATTCAGGAGCTAGTCATAGTTATATAGATCCTAAGTTGGTGAAAAATTTGCATTTTCCAAGAAGGAAGAATGGAAAATCTTGGTTGGTGCAGCTGGATAATAGAGCCAAAAGAAAAGTTAATGAGATGGTTAAGTCATGTTTTATGGACATGAATGGACTGAACACTAGGGCATATTTGAACATCTTTCCTTTAGGTTCCTATGACTGTCTAATTGGGATGGATTGGTTGGAACAATATCTTGCTATCCTAGACTATCATAACAAGGCATTTACTTTCTTGGATGAGGAAGGGAGCCTAAGGAAAGTGCAGGGGATTCCCAGGGTAGTAACCATCAGAGAAATTTCAGCATTGCAGCTGAAGATATGTTACAGAAATGGGTGTCAAATATTTGTAGTGCATATGGAAGAGACACCTAAAGATAAGGTGCCAAATTTGGAAGATTTTGCAGTCCTAGACAAATTAGAATATGTGTTCAAGGAGGTACCAGGAATACCTCCAAAGAGAGATATTGATTTCTCTATAAATTTAATGCTTGGGGCAACTCCAGTGTCAAAGACTCCTTACAGAATGAGTACACCAGAGTTGAAGGAGTTGTAAATGCATCTTGAAGAAATTTTGAAGAAGGGGCATATACGCCCAAGTGTGTCACCTTGGGGTGCCCCAGTCTTGTTTGTGAAGAAGAAAGATGGGACATTAAGATTTTGCATTGATTTAAGACAGTTGAATAAAGTGACTGTTAAGAACAAGTATCATCTGCCAAGGATTGATGATCTCTTTGATGAATTGAAGGATGAAAATACAATTTCAAAGATAGATCTCAAGTTAGGATACCATCAGGTATGGATTAAAGAGGAATATATCAGCAAGACTGCCTTCAGGACAAGTTATGTCCATTATGATTTCACGGTCGTTCCATTTGGGTTGTCAAATGCACGAGCTATTTTCATGCACTTAATGAATGGTATTTTCCAAGAATATTTAGACAAGTTTGTCATTGTCTTTTTAGATGACATTATTATATATTCTAAGTCAGAAGAAGAGAATGAACATCATTTAAGGATGGTTTTGCAAGTATTAAGAAAACATCAGTTGTATGCCAAATTGAGCAAGTGTTCATTTTATCAAAATAAAATTCATTATTTGGGGCATATCATTTCAAAGGATGGGATAACAGTGAATACTGAGAAGATAGAAGCCATTAGAGAATGGTCAGTGCCAAATAATGTGACAAAGGTCAGATCATTCATGGGCCTTGCAGGCTACTACATGATATTTATTGAAGGATTCTAAAAGATTGCACACCCAATCACATCCTTACAAAAGAAGGGTGTGATGCTTCAGTGGACATTGGATTGTGAAAAGAGTTTCCAACACTTGAAACAATTATTAACAAGTGCTCCAATACTAAGGATTGTAGACCCAAATCAAGACTTCAATGTATGCACAGATGCATGTAAAGAAGGACTTGGTGGAGTCCTTAGTCAAAATGGGTTTTTTTATATGTTATGAATCAAGGAAGTTGAAAGAGCATGAAAGACACTATGCCACTCTTGATTTGGAGTTGGAAGCCATAGTGCAGACCTTGAGGAAATGGAGACACTACCTCATGGGAAAAAGGTATGAGATGAGAATAGACCATAATGTTCTGAAATATTTATTTGATTAACCAACTCTAAATGCTAGGCAAACTAGATGGTTAGAATTTCTAAGTGAATATGACTTTGATATAAAGCATATCAAGGGGAAAGAGAACAAAGTGGTTGATGCACTCAGTAGAAGAGTGCATGAATTGCATGCTACAACCATTAGCATGTACAAATCATATTTGAAAGACAAAATTATAGAGGCTGCCAAATCAGATTTGCAATACAAGGAATTAGTGGCAAAATTACAACAAGGTTTTTTGCAGTAGAAAATTGAGGAATATAAGCTAGATAATAATGAAATTCTCATGTACAGGGCCATAATTTATGTAACAAATTCTCAGGAATTGAAAAAAATGATATTGAGGGAAATGCATAATGTACCTTATGATGGGCATCCAGGATACCAGAAAACTATTGCAGCTGTCAAAAGCCAATATTATTGTCCAGGCATGAAGAAAGAGGTTATTGATTTTACTCCCAGATGTTTGGAATGTCAAAAAGTAAAAGATGAGCATAGACACCCAGTGGGTTTGCTACAGACATTACCCATCCCTGAGTGGAAATGGGAAGTTTTAACAATGGATTTCATCACTAAACTGCCCAGAACAAACAAGCAACATGATTCTATCATGGTAGTGGTGGATAAACTTACTAAAATTTACCCATTTTGTTCTAGTTAAGCTCACTCACAAGGAAGCCAACATCATTGATGTTTATATGAAGGAAATTTCTCGATTACATGGAATACCCAAAAAAATTATGTCTTACAGAGATCCAAAATTTACCTCAAAATTTTGGAAAGGATTATTTAATGGATTTGGAACCAATTTAAATTTTAGTACAACTTATCATCCATAATCAGATGGAAAAATAGAGAGGGTGAATCAAGTGATTGAGGATATGTTGAGGATGTATGTGACAGATAAACCATCAAAATGGGAGGACTACCTACACTTGGTAGAGTTTTCTTATAACAATGGGTACCAAGCATCTCTAAAGATGAGCCCATTTGAGGCACTTTATGGAAAAAAGTGTAACACATCGATAAGTTGGGATAACCCAACATATAGAATAGTCGTTGGGCCAGATTTACTCAGGGAATTGGAAGAGAAAATGATAAAAATAAAACAAACTTTAAAGGTTGCCCAAGACATGCAAAAAAGATATGCTGATAAGGGAAGAACTCACAGGGAATTTAAAGTGGGTGATCATGTATTCTTGAAAGTGAAGGCCAACAGAAGCTCCTTGAAGTTGGGAAATTGTTCAAAGTTGGCAGCTCGCTATTGTGGGTTGTTTGAAATCCTGGGGAGGATTGGTTCAGTAGGTTATATGATTTCATTTCCTGCATTTATGTCTGTTCATAATATATTCCATGTATCCTTGCTCAAGAAATATATACCTGGTGCTAATCATGTTATTGATTGGAATGTGACCCAAGTGGAGCAAGAAGGTGCTTTCGAAGTGAATCTGGTTCACATTCTAGACTAGAAAATCAAACATCTTTGGAATCGAGCCATAGGGATTGTAAAGGTCCAATGGACCTGGTACAGTCATGAGGACGCTACTTGGGAGCATGAGGATGAAATGCGAGTAGAATGCCTACATTGTTTTGAGGATTTTTGAAATTTTTTTGTATATAGGTACATGATGCACCGAGGACAATGCATAAATAAGGGGAGGGGATTGTAATATCCCTAGGTTGAACCCAATTGTAATGTAAATGAAAATGTACTTAAGTTAGTGATATGTTTTTATATCATTTTAATATGCACATTTCATGGAATAGTGTGCACTTGTACTATTGTTACACCTCAAAATTAATCACTTCAATAGTCTGGCAAGTGTCATCATTACAAGTGTTGTAAGTGTCGCATCTTGACCACAAGTGTCGCAAGTGTCACAAACATCATGTTGTCATATTCCCTATGTCATGCATCTAACGACATCATAAATACACTTAAGACACCTCAAAGACTAGTTTTGAAGAAGAGAAATCAGTTGATAGGTAGTACAAGCCCTTTTCCACTGAAAGAACCACTCAAAAATGGATTTTGGAGAGGAGCGCTCCCCTACCCAGTGTCAGGGAGTGCTAGCACTCCCTGAGCCTCTTTGGGGGAGTGTTTGAGCACTCTGTGCACCCTTTTGGTGGAGTGCTCCCTTTTCTGAGCGATTTTTTGGTTTGTTGAGATAAAATAGGGAAGAATCTCCTCAATTTCTAAAGGTGGTTGGATTCGAATAGAAGATCAATTACTGATCTTAGGGAAGATCCTCAACTGAAGTAGATGAATCCTCAACTTATTCCAAA
Source organism: Picea engelmannii (assembly GCA_009831015.1). Lineage (NCBI taxonomy): Eukaryota > Viridiplantae > Streptophyta > Pinopsida > Pinales > Pinaceae > Picea > Picea engelmannii. The sequence goes on from ML868194.1 coordinate 30,596, forward strand.
TATATCTCAAGTGGTTGGGCCTCTCCAAGGTTATATAAGGAGGCCTTCTCATGGTGAAAGGTACATGAAAAAGATTGGAGGTATGCAACCTATGATCTCATAGGAAACATACAGAGATAATAGAGACTAGAGATTTATACCAAACTTATGATCCTATAAGTGGTATGAATAGAAAAGATTGGAGATGTGAAACTTATGATCCCATAAGTGAAATTCCATCAAAGAAATAAGTGTATATTACTTGAGAAAAGGAGTTGGACAAGGAGAAATGAAAGAAGTTGTTGCACCTTCATCAAAGGATTGTAAGTACTTTTACTTGTTCTCATAAATATATCAATGCTTGGCCTATTTCTTTCAAATTGATGTTTGTTCCACATGAGTTTTTTTGCAGTAGATGGATCTATATTTGAGCTAATCTCAGTAGAGTAGGAAGTCCATTGTATCTTTGTTTGTTCTACAAGACCTATCAGGGAGCTCAGGATTGAAGCTCAGCCTGGACTTTGGAAGGACAAACATCATTAATTAGGTACATATCTTTATTCTTCTTCATATATTAGCTCGTTTACATATAAAAGGATGTCAGTGTCCATGTTAAGAACTTTTATGTCTTGGCCTTAGGAGTCTAGAGACCAAGAGGGAATCCACTTTTCCGCAAGGGGATTCACCTGTAACAGAAATTGGCAACTCCACTGGGGAGGAGCTCTGATTTTTGTTTCCATTCCAGAATATTTTTTTGGTCCTTTTCCCTTCTCTTGACCTTCTCCATACTATATTTTTTATTCTTAGATTTGTTTGATTGCCTCTTTATTTCATCATGATCACCATGATTTGTTGAGCTTGCTTGGAATTTTGTTTTTCTTAGTTTTTGGAGGAGAGATCTCCCCCTCTATTGTTGTCAGAGTTCTAGAACTCCCCATTAGCATTACACAGAGCATTGGAATGCTCTGGTGCCCATTACAGCAGAGCGCTACCCACTTTTTGTGATAAATTCTCCATAAGTTTCATCCTCTGAAGCTATTTCTTAGTTTTGGCATTGGCTCAGTAGTTTTATAAATCTCATTTCATCTTGGTATTAGCCTTAAACTCCTTGTTTTCTAAGAATTGATCTCTTCTTGTTTGGAAATTTGACATTTTCTTTCCTTGCCTTGAAGTCACTCTTTGTCTTTGTTGACCTAGAGTTAACTTTCTTTTTTATTCTTGCTTATTTGACTGGGTGAAAGATTTTGTGAGGAAATCCAAAGGTCCGTGAACCTTTCCTTTTGATCTTTGAGGTTAGTTTTCCAACATTTCTCTTTTGTTTGAGGTTTTTTGGTTCTTGTTTGCAAATTTGGTTATCTTTGTCCTTCTTGTTTATTCGCGACGAGAGTGTATTTTTGTTTTGTGTGAGGTTTTCTTCTGATTGTTTAATCCTCAATTCTGATTGATGTTAGAAGTATTACATCTGATTATCATTCACATATAATCAAAAGGACATATTTTAGTGATTGGTTTGGATATTAGAAGGCATTTTTGAATTTTTTTAGCATACATTGGATTTGACTGAGAAACAATTTTTTGAGGATGTTGCATATTAGTGTTTGATAGTGAAAAGAACTTTCTCTCTTTCCCTTAAATAGGCATTCATCGAAAGACAAGACTGCTTATCATTTCCTTGCGCATTTTTTGGGAATTGAGTCACAATACCAACAGTTTCACTTTCATACACCCTTGAGTAAAGGACACCTGTAAAATTATCGCTAATTACAATTTATCTAGAACATTTTGTTTTTAGAATCTTCCACCAACATTAGACTAGGATTAGCACTTTGGATTAGGCTTTGAGTACAACTCTCCAAATTTTTTCAAAACAAACATTACCATCCTGAGATAGGGAGAGTCAAATCCAATTGTCGTATAGGTTTTCTGGGATCTCCCTCTCACATAGGGGTTATGCACAAGGTCGCATTTAGGAGAATTACAGAGATTATCCCTTTGTGGTTCAACTGTTTGTAGTGGTCGGATCATATATTGGGGGTCAATTGAGGGTATACCTACGATTATGTGTGGGAGCCTCTCGAGTTGATTTCGGACTTGTTATCTTTCCCATACGTTCGAATTGGACTGTTCACTATACCCGCCCAAGGGCTGACTGCGAGTTGGTGTCCTTAGTTGCCATAATATTTAGGTACTTACACAAGGTGACGGTGAAGGGAAGTCTCACTGTACCTGGAACAAACATTGGTCAAACTCACTCAGGCTCCTTGGAGGGTAAATCCACAATTACTGCGTGGAAACTTGCACCAAGGTGAAAGTCCGTTAAGTAGGTCTCCATTGTAATTGTTCCACCATATCCTAGCCCCTTATTGACTTGATCACGCGACGTTGGATTTCATCACCAACTAGTATGATCATCAAGAGAATTTTTGTTTGCTTGGTTTTGATTCCTAGATTTTATTAGTGTATGTTGTTTCTTTTTGTTAGTTGGCCCTATATTTTTAGTGTGTACTTTTATTCTCCAAAATTGAGCTTGTAGATGATAAAGTTCTTCACCGATCATGTAGGATGCAAGGGTTTCCTCCAGAAGGCTACCAACCCTTACCTCCTAACCCTCCAAAAGACAATTACCATGGAGAGGTAGAAAATCAATCTCACACTGGGAGTGTTTTTACTCCTCCATTAGACAATCAAGAAGGTGCTTTGGTTACGGTTGAGAATCCCACTCCTCGCAATACATCTGTGTCGGTAACCCCTCTCGAACCACTTTTTCTTTGTTTAGACTCCCTTGGGAACGTCATAGACGAAAAGGTCCCATAGTTACCTAAGAGAGCTTTTACCGGAACATATATGGGATCCAAAAAACCGATATTTGGTGATGAGTATAGGACTCCTATTAATCCTACCACTGCAGTAGATACAAATCCCACACCTTCTCATTCTAGGTAGAGGACTTCATCATGACACAATCTTTATGAGAATTTTGAATCCATTCGACAACCCTTTAATCCTCATGACCCTCCTATTGAAACGGGGCCATCCGACCAAACTATGAATCACCCCATCGATTAGGTCATTAACCCTACTATTACGTTATCACAAGTCCATCCTAATTCTAGACTCATCACCTCTACTCTTTCCCAAGGCACTTTTATCCCTACCCCTGCTTTTACAAACTTTCACTCTATAGCTCCACATGTTCCACACTATCTTGCTGGGACATATTTTCACCCGATAATGTCTACCCTTGCTAGACAAATAGAACCGACTATAGGGAAACCACCATCTAGTGGACCTATCCCTCCTGGAAGACCACCATCCTATGGCAGGCCCACCCCTCCTGGGGGACAACCCCATTTTCATGTTCTTCCAAGGGTCTAATATTCATCCTCCCCTTAATATGTATCCACCTCTGGGATCTACTTCTTACCCTCCTCAAGGGAAACATGTTTATCCTCCTTATGGGCAAGCAAATCACCTAGCTTATAATGCTCATAACCCACCAGGTTATGAAAATGTTTCTCATCCATCATTGAATCCTGTTTATCCTGGTCAACAACAATCGTATGTAGGAGGACCTATTGGTTACAATTATCCACCTAACCCAGTTTATGGTCCTACTGGTGTTCTTATGCCACACAAGCATCATCCCTAAATTAAGGGACAACTACCTTTCCTTGCGACCCTGGATCTCCCAGACTTTTTTAGGTTGACCAATGATCCTATTTTTCATTCCCCGGTTTGGCCAGTTATTCCAGCTAAACTTACTTCTGATATTCCAAAATTTGACAGAAAATATGGAGAAGATACAAATAACCATGTGATGACTTTCCATTTGTAGTGTTCATCAAACTCCCTCATCGATGATTCTATATGTTTGTGTCTTTTCCAACGAACACTTATGGGCTCTAAAACAAAGTGGTATATTGAACTACCACGTGCTTCTTTTCATGATTTCAAATCCCTTGCCATGTCTTTCCTCACACACTTTCAAATACATATTCGCTACGAGATGGGTACTAAACTCTTGACCTCCCTTCGTCAAACCAACTCTATGCATATCTTTGACCATATTCATGAGTGGAGATGACTATGAAGGATGATCAAAGTAATCATTCCTGACATATTATTGGTGGAGTGGTTTACTAAATCACTTTTACCCTTGATCGCTCGTGATGTCGCTATGGGTGGCATAGTCACCGAAGAAGAAACCATTGCTCAAGATCAGTACTTAGATTTGGTTTATTCACAATATGGTACTTTGTATGATTTGCTTCCAAATTCTACTTGAGCTAATACCGATCCATCCAAGCCGTCATCCTCATCACATGCAGATGGTGTTATCAGTTCTGTCAAAGCTCAATCTACTTCCCAGTCGACCACACTCTCCTCTAACTCCCCCCAAACTCAGATATCTGAGGTGAATGCAGTTCAATCTACCCCTTCACAACAATTCAGAGGTAAGAAGAGTGAAAAAAATAAATCAAAAAATACAAATAACAATGAACAACCAAAAAATCAAACTCAAACACCTGCTACCGAAAAGAAGCCACAACAGAAATTGAAATTCCCATGTATCATTTGTGGTGACGATCACTACACTCCAGACTGTCCACATGATGATGATGTGGCCAAATATTTCCAGGAAAATTCACAACCCACTGTGCTTACTCAGTCTTGTCCACAACAACAATCCATGGTTGCTCAAACCCCCTCTCTTGGGGCCAGTTCTATCCATCCTCATGATGAGGCCTCGACAAGTGCACATATTTATATGTATAATGGGATTAATTTGACCACTCTGTCTAAGACATATGACACACCATTTAAATCTGACAAAGGAAAAGTCACTAACGGTACCGATACTTTACCGGATCCATCACCATCCTCTGTTAGTCCTCCATCGGTGAATCCTTCATCTGGACCACTTCAGATTGAGAAACCTATGTTCAACTCTATCTTACGCCCTCCTAAGAGAACTATCCATAAATATACCTTTAATCCTATTTCACGTGCCACCCAGAACTACAACATTATTGAAGATTTGGCTCAACCATTGTGTGCTATGTTTGCATTAGAAGTTCTACAACATTGCCTGAGTCAACGTAGAGCGCTCTTGGCTGTTATTGGCATTGTTGATCCTAATTTGTCCAACCATATCATGTTTAAACTTGACAATTATACATCTCGACTCTCCCACCAACCTGCTTTCCAAGTTGATGTTGTTGTTCACAATCAACAAATCCACTGAACCATCTTGGATGAGGGATCCTCTACTTGTCTCATGTCTTTACCATGTTGTAAAAGTTTAAAATCACTCACAATTAACAAATCTCAAATGATGTTATGTGCATTCAATGGGCAAGGTTTTCATCCCCATGGTCTTTTAAAGTCCTTGCCCGTCTAGTTGGGTGGAAAAACCATCACTGTTGATGGCGAGGTGGTCGATCCTCCCCTCGATTACAACTTATTACTTGGAAGAAGTTGGTTTTATGCTATGACTATCATTGCCTCATCGGTGTTTCGATGTGTACAATTCCCTCATTAGGGAAAAATTGTCACTATCGATCAGTTAGATTTTTGTACACCCATCGCTCGTGCTCCTGCTACCAACAATATTCCATTCTTGGGAGATCACAAGATCACGTATGAAGGCTTTGGTGTTGGCTTGTTTAAATATTATATCCTTATGGGTACCTTCCCTTCGCTACTTCCACCGACTACACATCATATTGCCACCTTTGATATGATTTCGACCATGTCTTATCAATCTTTGGAATCATTTGACCCTTGGACTATACCTAGTCCCTTGGAATTCGATACACTAGGTGACACTGTGCCACTTAGTCCAGATGAAACATCATATGGTGTTGTCCAATCCACTTCTCCCTCTTCGGATGACCAACATCTATTGGCACCCAATAGTTACATGATGTCATCATGGTTAAATTCCTTGTCGTCTACAATCGACTACATTTCCCCAATTTTTCCTTCTAATGAATCTATTAGGGAAATGTTGAGCATTGACGAGCTACCTTGGGATGATAACCATAATCGATCTTCTTTTATTCCCCATCGTGAAGAAATTTGGGAATATATACACTCTATCTTCTCTCTTGATGTTGGTTTTTCGTCGTCTCCCATGACTTCAACTACCGATGATTTGGATCCGATAGTTGACATGGTGATCTTTTTGGTAGGGTTATTGGAGCCTGATCTCCTTACCCCTGTCACAGACCTCAACATGTGTTCCTTCCAGATTGATTTTCTTCCATCCAGTGAATATCTCTTGGAATCCATGACTGATTTTTGTCCCTTGACATGGTGTCCTTCCAGAGCATTATTCTCTTGGAATCCATGATCAAGGAGAGTCTACAAGCATAGTTTCTCTTCTTTGTAGCAATCTCATTAAAAAATAAAACAGAGGTCACGAGCATAGTTTATCTTCTCTGTGACAAGCTCATTAAAAAATTAAATAGAGGTCACGAGCATAAATTCTCTTTTCTGTAAGCAAGCTTGTTAAAAAATGAAACAAAAGCTTTGAGCATAGTTTTCCTCTTTGTAGCAAGCTCATTAAAAAATGAAACAGAAATTTGGGGATTGAACCCAGAGCCATGAGGATAGTTCTTTTCCTATGTCAAGATCGTTAAACAATGGAACAATCACCTCTCTTGAACCTTCTTTTCATCCACTCTTATCCTTTTTCTCCATCTAGTAGAGAAATTGGTGACAACCTCAAAGTCAGTGAATGAATTGAAGCTTGGAGGGCATGTCTCCAACCTTTGATGATCATTCTAGAGTTAAGACACCAGCTTTCAAGATGGGGGCATATTGATCTTAGTCTTTGTTTTTTCGCGTCCTCGAAAAAACATGAGAATTTAACCAAGTATACTTTTATCACTTTTTCGAACTCGCATGGATATACGAAAAAAGATCCCCTTGGAGTCATTTTTAAGCTATTTTTAGACTCTCTAAACATGAAAAGATTGTCGAGTGATATTGCTTCCTTTCCCACTCATTAAAAGGTTTGAAAGGGCATATTTCAAGTGATAATTTATCTCTTTTTCGGCCTCACGAGACTAACATTACGAAAAATGACAACATTGGAGTTGTCTTTAAGTTTTTTTTAGAATCTCTAAATATGAAAAACCATCGAGTTTACCTCCTCTGGACTCATTAAACAATTACACAATGAAGGGCTCATATGAGACCGAACCCTTACTTCTTCTAGTTCATTAAATAAAGGAAGAGGGACTTACCGAAGGTGAGTCATATCGAGCATGTGTTTCCCTCCTCGATCTCATTAACTTAAAAAGAGGTACTTGCCTATCTGGATGGGGGAAAATTTGAAAGAAGCAAGCCAAGCAGTTTTTGAGAACACTACCAGTCATTCTTACGGTTGCCCTTGAACACGACACTTTGTATTTGCACGCATTTTAATCCACTGAACCTCTGCACTGAGCCAATCCTCTAAGTTTCTTATACTCCCTTGTGTCACCTAAAGAAAGTCACTACATCTATTGCATCATCAAGTTTTGGTCCATGTCAAGTTTCTGTTGTTGTGTGATCTAAAAATGATAAAGACTTGTATTCTTGAAAATATTTGCAAGTTTTAATTCAAATGTTCTTATGAAAATGGATCAATTTTGCAAACACAACTTTTATAGAAATTTCACATTCAATATGCATATAATCAACAACAAATAATAGTGAATAGAAAACACATAACACAACAAATGATAAAGGAGTTCACCCCTCTCTTGGGCTACATCTCCTGGTCCAACTTCCAATGGATCTTTTGTATTATTTTCTCAAATTTCTAAAATTTGTTCTTTCCAATGCTCAAAAATCCAAATAGATGGCTCCAATGGTTTCAGAACATCCAAAAACCCCTAGCTGGGCTTTTTCGGCACCTCCTTTGGCCAAAAATTGAAGAAGATAGGCTTCCTGGAAGTTCCCCTTCAAACTTCTTGTCTCTGGATCGCCAAAATGCACCTCTGCCTCCTCAACCTAGCCCCAACATGCATATTTGTGTTAAAACCTAGCACCACGTGCAACCGCAAAATGGTGCAAACTGTAGGACGGTTAGGGTGCAACTAGCCCCTAACTGCCAAGTCCATGGGCATATGGGTCACCATGTGACCGCACCCATATACAAAAAGGGGTCAAGTTTTAAACCATATGGTAATGGGTCGGAGGGCACGCGTCGGTGGTTACATGGCACATACATATGACCGGGGGCCGAGGCTAAGCCCCAGCCCAGACCACGCCCCAACTCACACATAATTCAATTCAAATCAATTTTAAATCATATATATAATAAGAATCATATGTGGGCACACTGGTTGGGCGACCCTTCCTAAAGCTCTTCCCCTTGCCCCAGAGGTCACGGGTTCGAGTCCTGTCGACTACCAAATTTTTATACCACTGTCCAAGTGACATGTGGCAGCCATTGACTGGGCGACGTGTTGCCATTCCATTTTCCACAAACAATCCATGTGTCAAGAAATGATTCTTCATCCAACTGCCAACCAACACCTGCCATGTGTCATATGGACCTGCCAACTCATCCTTGCCACTTCAACATCCGTACGGACTGTACGAACTATACAGTCAACACATTGTTTTTGCATGTTTGCCAATTTGAACAGAACACAATATCTCTCTCATCTGATGTCCGTTTGAACCCAAATGAGTTGCATTGGGTTTGTGACAACAAGGCCTACGCACCTGTTTGATTTGAAGCAATTCTGATCACTTTGAAGTTTGAGCAAAATTTGATCCCCTGGATCACACCTCCCCATTGGAAATCTTTTGGACCTCCAAAATACTATTTTCAGTCTATCTGAAGATGAGGGTATAGTTCCCTCACCTTTCCAATCTCAATCCACTTGGCTTTGCTTGGATTTGTGACTTTAAGACCAACTCGAAGATATTCCACATTTCCTCGTTTTGAAGTTCTCATTCTCCTGTCAAGGATTGTGTCCTCATGCAGTTCTGTAAGATATTCTGGGGAGAAATCATCTATTGAAAGGAATCTGAACATGTTCTCCTTGATCATCAATCAAAGGAGGCTCATACAATTTCAAATTCTCAACATTAACGACTGCATACATTTGCATATAAGTAGGCAAATCTAAATGGAAGGCATTGTTACCAATCTTGTCAAGAATCTTGAAAGGACCATATCGAATTGGTTTTAGTTTTTTACCTTCTCCTTCAAGCCTCTCTTTACTAATGTAAAGCCAAACTTCATCTCCAACTTGGAAGTTGTGATCAACATGATGCTTGTCATGTCTCATCTTGTACTTGGCTTGACTCTTTTCCAACTGCTCTTGTACCATTTGATGTATCGACTAAATTTGTTCAATGAAATTTTCTACTCTATCAATGCCATATTGACCATCAATAGCAATATCCTTCCCAAAGATAAAATCTAAAGGAGATTTGGGAAAATAGACAAAACATGGTTCAAATGGTGATGTTTGAGTCGAAGAGTGCTTAGCTCCATTGTAAGCATGTTGAATGTAGTGTAAATGCTCATCCTAAAGTTTAGGATGCTTGCTGTAATAACCAAGAAGAAGATGCACCACTGTTCTATTTACCACTTCTGTCTGACCATCGGTTTGTGGATGAAAAGTTGTGCTCTTTTTTAGTTTGGTGTCCATGAGTGCCCCTAAACTCGACCAAAATCTTCTAATAAATCGAGAATCTCGATCAGAAATAATTGATTTAGGAAATCCAAAATGTACCCAAACATTTTGAAAGAACATTTGTGTTGTCTGCTCAGTTGTAACCTGCTTCTTACAAGGCATCAAAATACACATTTTTCTAAATCCACCAACCACAACATAAAGATAATCATGATTTCGTTTAGACATAGGTAGACCTCCTACAAAGTCCATAGAAATACTTTCCCAAGGATGAGAAGGAACTGGAAGTGGAGTATACAAACCCAACTTTCTATTGCTAGGTTTTCTTGTGGCACGTAAAGAACATCCCCGAACATATCTTGAAACACTTTCATTCATTTTAGGCCAATAGCAGTACCTTTGCAAATTAGCCACCGTCTTGCCTACACCAAAGTGACTAGCAATAAGAGAAGAATGGGCTTCTCTTATTATGTTGATTCGTTCACCCTGTGGAATACATAGCTTGCCAAGATGATAGAAAA
>ML868196.1:8078-20898 GCA_009831015.1 Picea engelmannii
TTCGCTAGGAGTTGGCCTAGACGGAGGAGTTGAGGATTAGGTGACAACACCTTAACTCTCACTTGCCCCCAAGGACACACCGAGTGGATTGAAGATTTCTTCCACGTCTCCCAAAGGTGTGTATAAGGCGGCAACAGGTACAAATGCCTACCTACTCTAACTTACCTGTACTTACCTGTGAAGTCAAGCCTCTTCCCCATGATGGGCCTTGAGGAGACGCCCAGTAACTAGCAATGGACATTTCCTCCCTTTGATCATGGACAAGTAGTAGGAACAATTGACTGCCTTAATTTTGATCTTGAAGGGTCCAAGCCAAAACTTTGTGCATCCCTTAATGTTGTTAGGCTCCCCCATCTTTGTATCCCACTCTAAAACCAAATATCCTTGCTTGTAGTCCCCTCCTTCAGAATCAATTGCTTCTTGTATTCCGGTGTATTGTGTTGAGGGAGGGGGGTGGCGTTCTGTAGTAAGTACATCTTCTTGGTTTGGCTCAGTCAACAAATGTTCATCATTTCCCTTCCATTTGACGAAGCCAACTCCTTTCCTTCTAAACCTTATCAAATCGTCAATTTCATCCTCTTGTGTAGAAGAATAGTCATCCTAGTCCTCAGAGAGGTTAGAGGCATCATCAGGATAATCACCCCAACTTGTATCACTCTCCTGCTCCATAACGATGGGGTGGGATTCTACCAAAGCACTATCCCTTATGTATGTTTCATGCAAATGTAACGTCTCCTCATTACCTTGTGTAATGTTGTCCTTGTGTTTTCTAGGAGGATTTTGGTCACCCTTTCCCTTGGTCCATGTTATCTCATCAATATTGTCTTCTTCTACAAAGCGAAGAGTGGTCCAGTCTTGAAATAAGCAGGTATCTACGGAGTTGTAGTTACTATGTCCATGATTACACCTTTCAATGTGTTCCATCCTCTTTGGCTTGTTATGAAAAGTGATACAAGCTTGGGCCGCAACGGGGATAGTTGCGTAGGACAAGTCCATCTGTAGAATTCCACCTAAAGTAGCAGCCCATTCCCTAGATAATATCATTCCCCAAGTGTCAGGTACATCAACAACAACGACGTCCATTATGATGGGGAAATCAGGGTAGTCAGCAAGGTGGACTTCAAGACCTTCCATCAAGCCGTAGACCTTGATGCCCTTTGACTCATAATCACAAACGTTGGCATAAGGCCCTGTAACTTCCAACCCTAATTGGTTCATAACCTTCAAACTCATCATATTGACAGATGACTTGGAGTCAAGCATGCAGTTGTGAAGACATAGGTCATCTATTAGCAAGGAAGTGAGAAAGGGTGTTTGTTCATTTTGCTCAAAATGACCAGTTTGTAATAGTGTGGAAGTTTCTTCGAACAATTGTTGGTCATCTGGGGTCCGTTTTGTCAAAGAAGGGATTTCCAACATTTCACGAATCCTCTTGACATTTTGTAATATATAGGCCATACTAGTGCTTAGGTTGGTCCTATCATTGCTAGGTTTTGGGAAAGGTTGGGGTAGATCCCTAGCATACACCTGGGGCTCTCCAAGGTTCACCCTTGAGTCCTCACTTGTTTGGCTCAAGCACTCAATCCTAGGCTTCCTCATGTCTTGATTTTCTTGGATTTTCTTTGGCATGATATTGGGGCACTCTTGGGGAAAAAGGTAAAGATGGAATCTACATAATTAGGTTTCTCTTGAGTAGCCTTCGGGTGATAACGTTCAAAATGGGAGTCTTTGCACGATAAGGACTTAGGATCAATTTCTTTCCTCGCAACATTTTGTACATCCAAGGTGTTTGGACAATTTTTTTCTTTTGGAGCATGAGGTTTTATTGTCTGACTAGTATTTTGAGGAAGTCTCATAGAAGAAGGCTTTTGGGCTTGTGATAGTGCCATTTCCAACTTAGTGATTTCTTCAAAGGTACCTATATCCTCAGAGGGTTCATGTTGTTTTGAAAAAATTAAGGCATCTTTCATATTTGAGAACCCATTCTTCCAAGTACCAGTCCCTTTAGGGGGAATGGCTAACTTAATCTCATTGTTTACCTATAGTATCTTTGGGAAATCATGTTCTTCTTCCTCAACATCTTCGTCATTGAACCATATGACATCATCTTGGTCCTGAAGAAGGTTTACCTGGGAATGGGATCACACCATTTGAGATTTTCTTCAATCCAACAAGCACCATCTTATGCCTCCTTAAGGTTTGTTGGGAATCGGTTCCCGAGGAGGGATTGGAAGTTTCCTTCAAAAGAATTGAGGTACTGTCCAAGAATAACGTTCTTTGGTTGAAAATCAGAATCAATTCGACCAAGCAAGGTATTAAACCTATCATTAAATTCCCTAAAAGTCTCATTGTCTTGTTTGCAAATTTTGAGATATTGTGAGTAAAGGAAAGCCATATCTTCCATCACACCCCAGCTTTGCAAGAAAACTTGTTCTAAATCTTCACAGGTTGTGAGGCTCTTGCTTGGGAGGTTAGTGCTCCATTTCCTAGCATCTCCAGTAAGTGAGGCAAGGAAACGTTTCATGAATATGTCAGGATGTTCTTTCTCAGACTGATGGAAGTCGTATCTTTCACACAATTTGGTCCAATGTGTGTTTCCAGAAGCCCCAGCCTCTTCGGAAAACTTGGGTATCCATGAATCGACATCCTTAGGTAGATCATGTAAACCCCCTTTGATATTAGCCAAGTCCAAAGGGTCGAAGAGTTCTTCGGGGGCCCATTTAGGAGGGGCCATGGGAATAACATGAACTACAGGATAATAAGGTGTGTACTGACGTCCGCTACGAGTTGTCTTTAGTGGAGTCACCAGACAATCTTCTTGGGATTATCAAAGGGATGAGGGGATCACCCTCAGTGGAGTCTCTAGGTAAGCTTTGTGAAGCTTTGTGAAATGAAGGCTTTGGATAAAGGCTTATCGAAAAAGTGTTGTTCGAGGAAAATCGACTGGATGTTCCCCGACAACGGCACCAAAAATGTTATCGCACAATCTATACTTGCCTAAACCCTGAAGGCAAGTAGGCCTAGATTAACGTAACATGAAGGTAGTCCTATCATTGTCACCCCAATAGGATACCTCTTTCAATTTAGGAGGAGAAGAAACTCACTTCAAGGGAGATGTCCCAAGACCTAGTTGGTTGATGAAGGGAGATAAGACAAAGGTAAAACCCACCCCTCTCTCTAGGTCACTCAAAAGGAAGAAGTCACTTGGTATTCTTTGGAGTTAAAGAGAAATTCAAGGTGAATGATACCTGCCCCTTACCATTGAAACCACAAACGTTAGCAATAACCAATGATATCAATGTTTCAAATTAATGACTTCAACATAGAAGATATGCTACCAAAACACTCTGATGCATGAAAAGATAAATGTATAGCAACAATATGTCCAGAAATTGCAAGTTATAATGACAAGAATGATATAAAGACTTTTTGCAATTTGATAGCACTTTGTCACTTACAATTTCAAGATTTAAAACAAGTCTACAAGTGACTTCAATGGGCTGTCAAAACACTTGTAATAGCAGTAAACTAAGTAATGATGACAGCAGCAAAAACCATTTCAGAAAGTACTTAAATTAGGCAATTAAACAAACACTTTAGCATATAATGATACTAGTTTTCCTTGTACAAGTGCTGGGTGGTTTTATGGACAGTTTAAGGGCTGTTAAGGGGGTGCAATGATGACTGTAACAGCAATCACAACAGCAACAACAACCTTCAACAACCTTTAGAATTTTGCACTTGGGATGATAGCAAAGGGAAGATTAGTGCCTTAGGTGGTAGCACCTAGGCTAGCACAAATTTCTGGGTAGTTTCTTAGGTTAGTATGGTTTTTAGGGCAATTATAGCAGCGACAATATGGCTTTTAGTGTTAGTGAGAGTTTCAATAAGATAGTTTGAAAGTTTGTTTTGATCTCATTCATCCACAAGAGTATAGAAATCAGTGCCTTTTAGGGTTTTATGGAGTCAATAATAGTAACAATATCACTTGGGAAATAAAATAATGATAATGCTTATCTAAGGGAAGAGGTAGATGCAAGAGGTGTTGGCACTTCAAGGCCTCAAGCATCTAAATTTTCAAAGGAGGTTTTGCTAGAGAGTAGGCACTTCTAGGCCCTAGCGTACCTACCTTAGATTTTTTGAAAGACAATTAATTGGTGATTAGAATAAGATTACTAGAGAGCTAGCAATTTAGGGCTCTAATAATCACTCCCAAGAAAATGTATAATTGGCAAGATCAAGCTAGTAAAAGGGTTATAGAGAGAAATAAGCATTTGTTGTTTCTCCCCTAGGGTTTAAACAAGCAATTTCATAATCTTAGACATGAAACAAGTAAATTTTACCACAAAAATCCATTGCATGAATAAAAATGCAGATTTTCTACTTACTTCACCAAGAATAATCAAGTCAAACCCTAGTTGAAGACCATTCCACCATGAAAAATTCCAAAATACACCACCATAAATCTTTCCCAAGAGAAGCGCACTAATTATTTCAGCCAATGACCCTTAAAGAGGGTGAAAATTTCAGACCACCACTTGTGTGTGATGAGTTATGATGAAAATGAATGTCACTTTATGTTTATTTATACCAAAATTTGACCTTTAATTATTTTAGGTCAAAATATCCAGGTCTATCTGGCCAGTTAATACAAAATTTCATTTTTACCAAAATAAAATCAATTTGCATCTAAATAGGCCTCCAAAGGTGATGTCATGCCCTCCTAGGGTGAGGTTGGGCCTCAAGTGTGGGATGTTGGGAAAATGATATGAAACGCTGGGCCTCCAAAGGCCCAAAATTTGCCCACACGTGCCAATAGCCTCATGAATGCCTCCAAGGTGACAACCCCAGTCGACAAGTGACATCTACGACTACAGAGGTGGCGTCCAAGGCCTCCCAAGGCCAACGTTCAGGTGGGAAGAGCATGATACCTTAGGTCTAGGTCTTCCACAGTGCCTCTAAAGGCAACGTCCTTCCTTCGTTTGGTGCAAGTCTTGAATCTCTTCTTATCCCCTGGCTGGGGTTTCAGCGTCCATATGTGGGCTTTGAGCCCCCATGAAGGTCCGAGCTAATCATTTCCTCATGTGTACTTGTTCATCGGGCAAGGTCCTGTAGAGACAACATGTACGCCCTCCAGGGTTTCATAAGTCACATGGATCATAGCATGTAAATCACATCTAATAATTAAATCACCCGAACGTGTGCATCAAAACCCCCTTATCCCCAAACAAATGCTCAAAGACGTTATGCAATTTGACAAGTTAGGTTTAGAGAGGGTCTCAGGGTGTCCTATTGGGCTAACTTCTATTAAGTTTGGGGTGTTTCCCATATGGTGTCTAGTCCAAGTCATGTATGTAATGTCCCCATTTTGGGACATTATACCATTACAAAGTGTTATGCCCACCAGAGTAGCCAGATAGGGGTGACAGAGAGTTCGTGAGATATTGAGGGGTTTTATTGGGCCCGAATTGCATCGTTCATCATCAGGATCCATTCCGCACAACTTGGCTTTGGTTCCGTTGCATTCCGACGATTTCCAAAATTTTGAGTTATTATGGGTCATATCTTAATTAAATTCACTAAGAAGGTCATAATGGGCATATTACTTGGAGAAACCTCTTAGTGTAATAGCTCATCGGAATCGGGAAGAAGAGCATTACGGGATAAGATGATGAGAAGTCACTTTCAGTGGCCAGAGAAGCCATAAGGATGGATACATCACTTTTTAGAGGTAAAATGGTTAATTAATTAATTAATTAAGTGATTTAATCAAGGAATAATAAAATAAAGTAAAAGTCACTTGGAGAAAAAAGTTCAACGATGAATTAGGGTTTCGGGAAGCTATAAAGGAAGGGTAAAGGACCTAATTCCTCATTTAATTTTTTTTTTTTTGTATTGGGGGAATCGGCAACTAACGGTTCTCGTACTCGCGTGACATGGGGTCGATCCCCGTCGGCTACCACTATAACCCCAGGTGCAACCACCCAGCCTGCAAGAATGGCGCATGAGTAAATCCGGGTGAGAATCGAACATGAGACTTCAGTTTTACAATTTTCCTTCCATTTACACGGCACTTGCCAATCCGTCTACACCCGTGCGGGCTAATTCCTCATTATGTTATGTTATGATTTGATGTGGAGATATTTGCAGAGGAGGAGGAAATCGACCCCCATGTTGTTTTGTGGATTTCTGGAGGAAACCACCACCATTGATCGGTTTCGGTGTTGAGAGACACACCCTAGCCTATCGGAGATACCATCCAGGTATCTCACCGTGCATTACAGTGTCCAGTTCAGTGATTGCGCAACTCAGCCATTGAGGGTGCAAGTATGAGAGAGGGTTTGTGCGGCTGCTTGTGATAGCTTAGATTTGGTCGATTCCTTCCAGCCCATTAGAGAGCTAGCCAGGGCGCACCTATTGAGCCATCTGTCGTTACTTTTCGACGGTGGAATATTTTGGAAAGCGGAAAACAGTCATTTAGGGCATAGCTCCAGAGGAAGCACATTTGGGGTTCCAGGGGACATTTCAGACAGATCTGAGGAATCCCTTCCGACCCATTACAGAGGAGACCAGGATGATTGTTTTGAGCTATACATAGTTAGATTTCGCCGGTGGAATCACTAGGGCGCACTCATTGAGCCCAGGAGGGGCGTAAACTCCCAGGGGGTGAGATCCGAAGCTTCAAAGGTCGGATCTTCAGTCCGACAGTCATCAGGATCAGTCTAGAGGTCAGGGTGCATCTTTTGAGACAATTTCCAGTTCATTCCGACGGGTATCGCCATCAGGGCGAGTTTTCCGGATTCTACAGCAGTTACCGTGAGTTGCCAGACTGCTTTTTGCCGATTCATTTGTGCGTGTGCAGACTGTTATCCCTGATTTCTAGGGATAACTAGGAGATCATGTCTCGAGGCCCACAGGTCCTCGACATGGAGTACCGAGAGCAGGATTGACCTAAGCATGGCCCTGGAGGGCCCATCCTTCTTCTTTTTCACCAGATTTTCCCTGTCAGCAGCAGCAGCATCCATCACCATCAGCTTGGACTTGCATCAGAGAAGACTCTCGCTCCATGAGGTAATTGGTCCAGGTATCATGATATGTGTCATGTTTGATCATTATAACTTTCTTATATATGCATTAGGTTCCTTACATTTCTGACAACTACTTGGATCTTACACTGACCCACTTGACCATTGTTGGGGGGATTAACGGGGTGCCCTAACAAGCTTGTATCCATGGGTTTTGGTTAGCCACCAGGGGGGATATGAAGAGCCATCGTCCACTCTCGCCATACAAACATTTTACATCTTATCTCCCATACATCCATCCCATTCCCCTAGTTCGGGCATTAGGATGACCTTTGAGGGGTTACACTTTGTCCTGTGGGAAGATGGGGCTAAAGGCCCAGGGGGTAAAAGCAGCTGGTAAAAGATAAAAGCCATAGGGAATAAAACCTAGAGATGCCTCGCCCAGGGATCCTCGAGAAGGCAATAAAAGGCCTCTCGATAAGAAACAAATAAAACAAGACCTAACCAAGAGGATGGGAGGTCTCATCACGAGCCGACCCATTATGTTCATAGGTATCTAGCGGTATGACATTGCCATTATCTGGTTACCACGCCAGGGCAATGACCTTTGGTTACATGGCCAAGGGAAAGGGGGTCTCATCACGAGCCAGCCTTATCGTTTCTGCGAAAATACTAGTGGGTAACATTGTCAGCTCTGGTCACCATGCCAAGGCAGTGTCCTCTGGTCAAACCTTGAAGTAAAAAGAATGAAAAATTAATAAATAAGAAAAGAATAAAGGCAATAAAGGGGCTTGGAAAAAACTTCATCCATGACAGGTACAACTCGCCTCCTACAAAGGCACCCACGAACAATACCTACCCCTGGTCTTCATTATGACTGGACTTCCTTAGACCATATCACTTCATGTTACATGGCTTGAATAATCTTCTTTGGAAACTTTCTTCTTCTTATGGATATTGGCCTAATAGATTATTCTGTCTATTTCTTCAACTTTGTATAGTAGATCAGTGTAATATCTTTGAGCTATTAGAGGATATGCTAGGGGTCTTGTGCATGTATTTAATGAATTTAATGATGAAATATGATTGACATTGCTATGATCCCGAGGACTGATGAGCCCATGGAGGGCAAAGTTTTTGATGTGCAGGACCATGCCCGACGGACATGTACCAGTGGACCAGTACACATGGGGAGATGATTAGCTCGGACCTCCATGGGGCTGAAGAGCCCATCAGATGGTTGCTGGGATGGCAGAGACAGGACAACGTTATGATGAGCCTTTGCACATGAAGAAAGAAGGACGTTCCACCTAGGACACTTTGGCTGAGCCCGGCCTAGGGGGAATCACCCACTTCAGATGGAATGTTTGCCCCTTGATGGATAGGACGTCACCTACGAGAGCTGGACGTTATCTTGAGCGTGTGGCAGTGTGATGAGGTTATTGGCACGTGTGGCAGCTTGGAGGAGCCCTAGAAGGGCTAATGTTTGACTTCTGGATGCTAGATATGCCCAAAAAAGGGCCAACGTCTCCCTCAAAAGGGCTTGACGTCCCACCTTTTGCTCATTTTATGTCATTTATCTAGCAGTTAATGTAAAAACAGTGTAAATTTTGTAGTCAGCCTTGTCGGCTGTTTTAATGACCTATTTTTTAATTGAAAGGTCATGGATTGATATATATTGAGGACGTTTTTCCCTCATTTGAACATAACACAACTCACTCTCTTGTGAGATCTCAAAACTTGCACCCTAGTTTGGGTAATTTTGGTGTTTTAAGTGAGGTGCTACTCTTGGAGGAGGATTTCTCTTGGCATTTATGGTATTTCTCTCATGGAAGGTTTACAACTAGGGTTTTGCATGTGCTTTCTTCATGATATGTAAGTGTTTTTCCTGCAAAACTTCTTGATTGAATGGTTGTAGGTTAGTATTCTTGCATTTACTTATAAATTTGTTGATTTTAAAACCCTAGGTAGCAAGCATACAAGTAGGTCATTGCTATATGTCCCTATGATGAGAAATAGTTTTCAGCCATTGAAAGAAGAAGATATAGCCTAGCCGTTGCTACACTTTTTTCTCTTTTTTCTGAACTAACGTTGAAGTTATAGGTTGAAAAGAGGAGACGTCCTAGGCCTAGTTGGAATACACCTAGGGTTTCACCTCCCAGGGTTTGAAGGCCTTGCCTTTGCAACACCTTCTCCCTTAAATTTATGCTTTGAAGCTAGCCGTTTTGCCAAGTGTATTTAGAGAAGGAGGAAGGAGCACGAGGCCTTGCTTAAGCAACACCGGAGTGAGCCTCCTTCCCCTAGGGTTTTGATTCTAGGGCCCTGCCATTGCAGCACCTTGGAACCCTACCTTCTAGTCTCTAAGTTTAAATCCTCCCGAGACTTTGTGCCCTTGCTTTTGACTCCATTTACCCTAAGGCATTGGTAATATCTCCAACGTTGAGTTTCTAGTGTACAAAACCCTCTTTTAAAACTTTCATTTTTTGAAACCCTAACTAACCCTAACGCTACTAACCTAGGTTGACGTCATAGCTGACCCAGCAAGCCTTTTTGACTAATAACAAGTAAATAAATGATGACGTCAAGCATTTACTGAACAGATTGTTGATTGAATATACTATAGGCTTGGTCATTTTGATAGATATTGATGAATTGGTGATCTTTCAAAGGCTAATTAGCAAAACGTTGACCTCATCTTATCTATTACTTTGCTTATTGAATGAAATCAGATAGTTAAGAAATACTAACCCTTTGAATTATAGCCTGCAAATATACATATTGTGTTTATCTTGTTCCGGGCAGGTGTTTTCAACAGGGACTTCACTTCTTTATTGGCTGATTAGTCGGACTATCTGATACTGGTGGTAACCTGCGAGGAGGGAAATCTTGACACTTGACCTTGTATCCTTTGCCTCTTCATACCCCAGGTTACCGTGGACGTCTCCCCTGGGCTAACCTCCCTAAACAGAAAGAATCTCCCCATCGAGGTGACATTGGGTGGGGAAGGTTCTTGTTATGCCAGTTTGTCCACTATCCTATAGCCTGAGACCTAAAATACAAACTTCGCGATAACACAGACCAATACCCATTCTTCTGGTCACGGGTATTTCGTATCTATTATTTTGTATTCCAGTGACGATCCATGAGATCTAACTGACGATTATCATATCTGCTTCTAGTTGTTATTGTATTTCTTGC
This sequence comes from Picea engelmannii, assembly GCA_009831015.1. Taxonomy (NCBI): domain Eukaryota; kingdom Viridiplantae; phylum Streptophyta; class Pinopsida; order Pinales; family Pinaceae; genus Picea; species Picea engelmannii. The sequence goes on from ML868196.1 coordinate 18,302, forward strand.
TTTTCCAGCATTATATATATATCAGTGAGTTGTGTTGTCCTTATTTCCCATGGATTGGATTATATTGCTAAAACATATAATAAATTGGAACACACATGCAAAAGTCACCAACATCATCACACAGTAACTCAAATGCACTCAGAAACCCCCAGAGTATCAGATTCAGTAGCCAATACCGTAGTTCGGCAGTAGATATCCAGATCAATTGGATCAGGGATATTTCAATGTAAGTGTATGAGGCGGCATGTGGTGAATATTTGGGCATGGGGTGCATGTGATAACAGGGAAATGTAGAGTCTTACCTATGGGTGCCTTTGTGGAGGTTGAGCTGCACCTTGTCATGGATGCAATTGTTTCCTAGCCCATTCATTGCGATTTATTGTTAGCTTTATTTTATTTTGATCTTTTTCTCTTGTGCTACAAGGGAATAGCTGAGGGCCACTGTCCTAGCTTGAGGACCAGAGGAGACAGCGTTATCCACAAACATTTCACGGAAATGAGAAGGTTGGCTCGTAATGAGGCCCCTTTTCTCTTGGCTATGCCACCAAGATCCAATACCCTAGTTTGGTGACCAGATATGTGGTAATGTCATACTGCTACATGCCCATGGTCATAATAGGCTGACTCGTGATGAGACCTCCTATCCATCAACTAGTACCTTGAGTATTTATGTTATCTTGTAGGTCCCCTTTTCTTACTGAGAAGCCTTTCACTGCTTTCTCGGGGATCCCTGGGCGAAGTGTCTCAAAGGTTTCAACATTGGATTTTAATTCTTACCAACTACTTTTTCCCTCGGGGCCTTTAGCCCTTTCTTCCCACAAGGTAAGGTACAACCCTTCCTAGTGTAGCCAATCCCAATGCCCAAACAAGGAAAGGGGAGATGGAAGGAATAAATATGGAAAGTGGTAAGTATGAAGGGAACAGACGATGACTTTTCAAAGATACACCCGATAACAACCCATTCCAAAGGGAAATCAACTTACTAGGGCACTGTGTTACCCTCCCAAGTTTGAACGAGGCAAAGAGCATAATTTCCAAGAAAACGTCATGAAATGAAGAAGGATTTAAGAAAACATGATACATACCATGATACTCGGATTCATTATCTCATGGAGCAAGACTCACTGCTACTTTAGGACCAGGTTGGTGCAATGTATACTGCTGCTGGTGATATGTGGACTGCACTGAAGAAAAGAGGGGCCCTCCGGGGTCATGCTTAAGTCGTCTGGATCTCGGTACTCCATGTCTAAGACCTGTGGGCCTCGAGATGTGATCTCCTTAATTATCCCTAGGCTAGGGGATAACAATGACTTACCTACTTACCTGGGGCATGGGCCTTGAAGAAATCATGTGATCTGGATGTAGGATTGGAGAAGAGATCCATCCACTGGTAATGACATCTTCCTCCCGTCTAAATCTGTCAGGTAATACTTTTCTTTACTAAATTTATTCTTGATGATGTAAGGGCCAAGCCATGGGTTGTTATTTCTCTGGTCATATCTGGGCTTGCCCTTTCTTTTGTCCCACATGAGCACAAGACTTCCTTCATTAAAATTGATGCAAGGTGTATTCTCAACGCATGGAGGCTCTGTGCGGATTGTCTCTTTGATGATTTTTTCATGTTTCTCATTCTTTTTCTTCAAATTTTGGATAGACCCTGGCTCCTTCCCATGGTATTTTGCAAGTTTCTTTTTATTTCTTCATGGAAGAAACATCTCTACGGAGTCTTGCTATATGAAGGGTGTTTTGGATGGATCATACTCAATAATCTGTGGGGGCATATCATAGTAGTGTTCACTGACATAATTATGTCCCTTCAGATCCATCACATGTCTATCATTCTTTTCCTTGTTGTGTAAGATTTCATATGTGCCATCGGCCATGGGGATATAGGCATGTGTAAGGCTCATGCTGATAAAACCCCAAAGGGGAGAGGACTAGGTCTTCGACACAAGCATTCCCCAAGCATCTAGATCATCGATCACTAATATGTCCATGAGGATGTTGATATGTGGGAAATCAATCAGAAATACCTCAACGTCTTCACACAGCCCAAAGACCTCGACCCTCCATGAATCAATACCACATACATTTCCATAAAGTCGGGTTGTCTTCAGACCAAGTTGTTCCATCACCTTCAATGACATGACATTTGTTGAGGCCCCTGAATCAAGCATGCAATTGTTCAAGCGGAGGCCATTCATGCCTAATGAAAGATAGAAAGAGGGATTTCTGTCCCTTGGCCAATCGAGATACATAGTGTTCAAGATGATTGGAGGATCTTCCTTCTTGGTTGGCACCTGTAAGACTTGTTATCCCCGATATCTAGGGATAACTAGGAGATCATGTCTCGAGGCCCACAAGTCCTAGACATGAAGTACCGAGAGCAGGATTGATCTGAGCATGGCCCTGGAGGGCCCATCTTTATTCATCTTCGCCAGACTTGTCCTGTTGAGCAGCAGCAGCTTCCATCACCATCGGCTTGGACTTGCATTGGAGAGGACTCTTGCTCCATGAGGTAATTGGTCCAAGGTATCATGGTATGTGTCATATTTGATCGTTATAACCCTCTTATATATGCATTAGGTTCCTTTCAT
>WSFP011437977.1:0-20897 GCA_009831015.1 Picea engelmannii
AACAAGTTGATCAACACCGAACAGAAAGAGAATTCGAAGTTGGAGAATGGGTATTTGTGAGACTTCAACCCTACAAACAGTTATCTCTTAAACATCAAGGAAAGAATAAATTAGCTCCGAAATTTTATGGACCATATCAAATTAACAAAAAATCAGTCATGTAGCTTATGGATTGGAATTACCAGATAAAAGTCGTATCCATAACGTTTTTCATGTATCGTGTCTGAAAAAAGTTGTAGGATAACACCAAAAGGTGAAAACACTACTCCCTATGTTAGATGAAGAAGGAAGAATCATTTTAGAACCAGAAGCCATTATTGCCACTATAGAAGAAGTTGCGATCTCGCATAATCAAAGAATATCTTATTAAATGGAAAAACCTTCCAGAAGAAGATGCAGCATGGGAATCAGAACATTTTCGCCAGTTACACCCGTCATTACCAGTGCTTTGAGGACAAAGCATTTTTAAGGGGAAGGCAATGTTATGTACATAAAAATACACATAAATAAGATATTAAATAATAAATATAACAACTAAATAATAAATAATTATTAATAATGAAAAGACATGACTACTGGCTATTGGGCACCCCAGCGTGGGTATATAAGCAAGCCCTCATTTCTCGATTGTAATCATCCATTATTATTCATTTTTATCAATATATTTTATTATTCCACTTGATAGCTTGTTCTATTTATTACAGAAAATTAATGTATTTCATTACAAATGGTTATGATATGTTACCAAATGAAGGAAACATTTCTCTAAGTTATGTTGAAATAAAAGCACGTCGCAATCATCATACAAGAGCTTCCATTGAGGATAAAGCAAGTAATAGTTTGGAGTTCCATGAACGGTGGACCTAGAATCTGATATTAAGTTTTACTTGTCACAAAACATGATGTTGTTAGTGTGTGATACATGGAGGATTTAGAATGTTGTAATGTGAAAGGATTATTACATGGTGTGAAATATTTGATATTTGTTTATTACATTATTGATGCTAATTTCATTAGGAGTTGTAACGTTTTTTTTTTAACTATTAATAATATATACATTGTTTTAAAAAGAAGTTGGAAAGTCAACTTCCACAAGCATTAGCAAAATTGTTGTTTTAAAAAGAAGTTGGAAAGTCAACTTCCACAAGTATTAGCAAAATTGAAAACTAGTCTAGTTAGATACTAAAATGTTCATAATTACATAAATTAATACGTAGATATTAGTAAAACATAAGAATATTCCTAAGAAGTAAGCATAAAGGGCACAAGGCCCTAGGATTAAGCACAATCACATAGCACTCATGCACTTGTGAGTAAGAGCTCAACATTGAGCTCAACTTCCACAATGATTAGACCCCATCCATCATTAAGTAGCCTGGGATGCACACTCGTCTTTGAGATGTCTATGGCCATCATCAAGAATTTGTCGAAATGATATGTAGGGAGTAGGGCCAATAATTGTCATTCCCACCCTTCTTTGACCAAGAGATCATTGGTGCGGCATGTATGCCCCTCAAATCTCTATGAATGCCTTAATCATGTTGATTGAGAAGGGGGATCATGTTCATTGGGAAAGGGAAGCCCCGTGTAGTTCCCTATTCGTTGCATGTGACCGACCCCAAAAGCCCAATAATTGTTGTAAGTGATTCATCTCTCCTTAGATCTTTTGCACTTATAATGTGATATACCAGCATATTCTCATACATATCAATGATTTGTTCAACCATGTGAAAGTGCGAGAAGGATATTTGCTATTAAAAACAACTTCATTACATTTCATCCACATAAATAAAATAGAGTTAACATGCACAAGCAATTGGGTAGGCTAGCTCTATAATCTATGGAAAGCGGTCTCCTAAGAGAACCGCTTCCTAGGTGACGGAAGTAGGGTGAAACTAACCACACAGTTTATGTGCAACCCCAAGAAAACTTGGCAAGGGAGTAAAACTAGAACAAGTATTTCAAGGTTTCAACACACCCATAATGGGGGAAGTGAGGAATTTGGACACCCAAGTAAGCCTACTATCTACAAGCAAATATTCCCTTTCTAATGACAAGACAAATAGTTTTATTGGGCTCTAACACCATTTTCTAAAGCTATGCAACCTAAGGACCAAGCCTTTTGCTTGGACCTAATTCTCCAAATCTTGTTCAAGCAACCAACATGAATTATCATGGTGCATAACCACTTGTAGCCATTATTGGATGATATTTGGTAAAGCCTTTTGGTATATCCTTCTTCTAGTCTTGCCATTAGAATGGAGGAGAATGCAACCCCAACTTAAGGCAAAGATCATTAGGGATCAATTTCCCCACTTTATCAAGGATTAATATGTTAGGATTGCCTATCATAAACCTAGTTTTTAGTTTAGGATATGGGAACTAGTCACTAGAGTGATTGCCAAGCAAATCATTGCTTAAGATGATGTCATTTTTGAAGAGTTGAAGGGTCAAGAACCAAGGGTCTTTGGAAACTACTTGCTATCAATATTTAGTAGAGACCACTAGATATAATGATTGTTGAAATATAGGCTAGTTCTTAATGAAAGGTCTCTCCAATTCAAGGATGGAATTTTGGCTTCCCAAGGCATTTACATTGTGCCACATATTTCTTTAGTCTAGACCAAAGGAGTAGTGATAAGAGACTCAAATGATAATCCTGGCCAATATTTATTGCCCAAAGGTACACCACACAATATGTAATTTATTAAAATAAAATCCCATGCTTTCTTTCCATTCATGGACCAAATGACCCATTTGGCACATAGGGTTAGGGAATGCATGCAGTCATTGATAATGCCCAAACCACCCAATCTTTTAGTGTGCAACACTAATACAAATTACTTTGTGGAAGCCCTTGGCCCATACAAATTTTCACAAATCCTTTCCCAACCCTTGATAGGCTTTCATTGAAGGCACCCATTAAGACAATTAATACACATTAGTTGTAGTAAGGACCTTTCTACAAATTTGGAATTTTGTTGCAAGGGTTATGTAAGATTTGGCTGAAAAGCCACCCAAGGATGCAAATGAAGGAAAGCAAATCTAGAAATCAGAAATGATCAGGAATAAACTGTATTATACTCAAGAGAATGCAAAGCATACAATGAAAATGAGATGCGCATATGAGAGTGATGGGTGAGCATGTATAGGATTTACTACCCAAGAGATTAAAAACACAACCAATATGGGATAAAGTGAAAAGGTCCCTAAGTAAACTTAACCTAGTGTGAAAAGCTAAAGAGGAGAACTAGTTAAGAAATAAATAGATAGCTAAAGAACCATATTCACACTAACAAATATGGGTCCTGACTACAACGCCTAATGAGGTACCCGTGTACAAAATATCCCCTCAAACAGAAAAGGAAGGAGAAAACTTAGAGGGAAAAAACTCCCCCCCCCGGTGAGAGGATGAAGAAGAAGGACTAAGTGACCCCCTAGAAGAAATGTCTCACACCCCCAAGAGAGACCAAATATGGACATACTTGCTCTTGGTGAAGGGTTTGGTGAAGATGTTTGCAACTTGATCTATGATAGAACAATAGTGCAAATCGATGACTTGCTCCTGAATCATCTCCCTAAGAAAATGAGTGTGGATCTTAATGTGTTTGGTACGTTGATGATGAACCAGGTTCTTAGAGATATGGATGACACTTTGGTTATCACAGTAGATGATTGATGGCTTCTTAAAGAATTGTGGATATGAAGTTATGGAAATGTAGGAATGCAGAATATCCTGATGTTATGATCGAGTCCTCTCAGTATCGAAAGAATCCCCAATAAGAGTACCTGTAGACTCAAGTGCTTGACAAGCCTGGTGACTCATGGTAGGGGATGGAGGAGGAGAACCCTCATCTTCATAATCTAAACTATGTGAAGAAAAGGATGAAACCTCATTATCAAATTTGTGAGTAGAGGCAGCTGGAGGAAAATCCTCAGAGTCACTATCTAAATCCCCCATGGAGGAAGGAAGATGAGAGGATGAGCTAGGAGACATTTTCTCAAATTGCACACTACACTCAATGAAGAGTTCATGTGTCTTAGGATCCAAAAGAAAATTTCTTTTGACACCATCGGGGTAACCAACAAAGATGCAGGGCCGAATTTGAGGTTCTAAGGCCTTGTGCTTCTCTGAAGGAATGTGTGCCCAAGCTAGGGAGCCAAAAACTCTAAAGTATTGCACAACAGGTTTCCTGCCACACCAAGCTTCAAAGAGAGTGATACGCTTCAATTCCTTATGCGGAAATTTGTTTTGAATTTGAGCAACATAATTGATAGCTTCTTCCTAATACTCAAGCACAAGGGAGCGTTCGTGGATCATATAGCCAACGATCTCTTTTAGGGACCTATTTTTCCTCTCTACCACACCGCTCTGATGAGATGTATAGGCGACAATATGATGAATATTTATCCATTCAAGAGTGAAAAATTATTCAAAGTAGTATGTTAACACATAGGATGTGCAAGTTGTCAAAGGTTTTTGAGTCATGTTTCATGTTAATAAATCAAGGTATTGATTTTAACCTTGGGTCTAAAGTTGATCAAAATACATTTGCCTAGTCTTGGTGTCATGATGGTGGTTATCATTATTAGAACAAGAGGAAAAGTAAAGGTCACCATCAAATGTTTCCATCCAACAAGTGTCCAAAGGGTCTTAGACATTCATCCAACCACCTAAAGCATCTTGTCAAGTCATAAATCACATGCACTGCAAACCAAACTATCGTTGCCAACTTTTTATTTTGCATAGTTGTGTTGAATATGGCTATTCAGACTTCATTTAGCCTTGTCATCATAATTTCATCCAAGATTTCAGCTTCAAGTTACATCTTAGCCTCTGCAATACTGTAAAACTTACTTGCAGCAAAACCCTAAGAAACATTTTTGTCTTATGATTGCTTACTTGTTGTTTTGGAAGACATTTTTCATTGCTCGAAGGATGAAGGAAGCTTTAGCATGATCCAACAGAGTATTTTGGAAGGTTGGCACATTTCTTGCATCATTTGAATAATTTTTTAAGCAAACAGGATGTTATAGGAAATTTCACAGTGCCTCGACACACTGGCACTGCGAACTGGTAATTTGGGATAGTTTGTAGCAATTAGCACACAATAGAGTCTTGTTTTAATCATAACTTTTGAATCATAATATGGGTTCTTCTGAAATTTGGTGTGGAGGAAAAACATGATGTGTTTGACTTGCTGACAAAACATCAGCCTGACCCATTTTGTATTGTTGAATAAAAGATAAAATTACCATCTACAGGAAAGTTCACAGCGCATCCTACATAGACGCTGTGAACTCTAACAGTCTGACAAATCTGAGCTATGGGAGGGTTGTCAACTATCAAGGAGGGTTCGAATGACTTCTCAAAGATCAATTAGATGCTAAAGGAGAACTTCACCTAATATTTAGCTCCATTAAAACCTCATGCAGTGAGTTGGCAACATATTTATTAATGAATTCCAATAACTTCCTATAATTTAGTAGTTTGTTGGATTTTTGTTGCCACCTATCTCCAAGGCCCATAGTCCAATGAAAGAGATGGGTTGCAACCTCCTAAGAATATTTGGATTTTATTTTCTATTTAATGAAGGAGGGATCTCTTGGAGGTGGGGGTTCATGACTGGAGAGATGCTTGAGAAGCTATAGGGGAAGTTTTATCTGTTTATTTTTGTAAGCTCGAGGGCATGTGATGTAGCAATTTTTTCCATTAGAGATTTAGAAAAGTTTTTTTCTCAGACTTTGTGTTCTTTAGTATCATTTTACCTTGTCATATTTATTGAATGGAATTGCAAGCATTGAAGATCAATGGATGTTCATGGGCAGGAGATTCATGAGCTACAAAATATTTGTAGTAATTGCCTCCTTTCATGATCTCTGTTCTAGTAATCTTTTAAGCCATTTTTGGAGAGAGGATATATGCTTGATAATATTCTTCTTTTTGTTATCTTCCTTATACCTTCGTCCATCAATTATATCCCTTTTGGTCTGGTAGGCAGCTTGAGTGCCTTTGATCTGTAGGATGTATTGACTCCATGCCCATTGGAATGACTTTGCAGATAGTTTTCTACCCTTCTTCTTGCTCTTCCGTGTTGATCCACCTAAGTTTAAACCTGATTTAATCATTTATATCAAAATGGGTATTGGTCTCACTCTTTCTACAGTTGGAGTGACTTCTAGTGCTAACATTTTTGGTGTCGCTATCGAGGAACGAAATAGAAGACATTTCTCTGGGAAGAACGATCAAAGTTACTCTAGTTTTTGGTGGTGAACAGAGGCTAAAGATACATTGTTGACTGCACTTCACCTAGCTACTGCAAGGTCCAGTTGTGGCTCCTAAAAGGCATCATACTCGAACTCATCCTCATTCTCCTTTGTCTACATCTGTAGATGACCCAGAAAAAATCTCGAGGAAGGGTAAAGATTTGCAAGGAGCTTCATCCTCACATATCTTTGATGAATCTATTGTCAACTTCATTGGTTTGAAATGGACAAGATACTTTCTCATAGGTATGCATTTTGTGATTTTTCAAATATATCTGGTTTTCCAAACCTTGTGCCTGATAGAAGTAAATGGGAAGGTCCTCTTCCTAGGTTTAGAGGAGAAGATTGGGAAGTGTTAACTGAGTTCTTATTAAATTTTCACGAGTGCATTATTAAATTGAAAGTTATACATGAAGATGTCCTGATCATGTTGTTTAGATACTCCTTGGACAAAAAATCCCATGACTGATGTAGATCTCTTCCTCCCTCAAGTATTTCATCATTAAGAGAGTTCCACACTGTGTTTTTGTTGATTTTTCAATAAGCAAGGTTTAAGCATGAAGTTCATTCCTTTTTAGCATTTAAATTAAACCATAAACAATTATGTTGCAGCAACCAAGATCACAAGAAGAAACACCATGCACAAGAACACAAGAAGTATCCTAGGAAACCCTTATCGACAAGGGAGAAAAACCCGGCCAAATCCTTTGTTATATTCTTCAAGAGAAATACCTTCGCCGCCAAGAAAACCTAGCACACAAGAGGGTGCTTGCAAACCCTAGAAGACTAGCACCCAAGAAAGGTGCACACTTTTCCCAAGAATATGTACTTGCTAAAATTTCCAAACTCACACAAAAGATGTGATTCCTCAATGGGGAATCTACCTTTACTTATATTAGACTTGACCTGTCAACAGAAGTGTCTATTGGCACAACAGGGCCGACCTCTCTAACTCATAATATAATTAATAATAACCAGATTAATTATCTTTTACATTAATTATCAATTACATTAAGGTGGGGCCGACCTGTACCCTTTACATTACAATTAGGGTTACAGGAAGGTTTGACTCGTGAACAATATAGCAAGGGATCTCATACACCCACTAGTGCTCCACCACTAGGGGCACATCCATAGGGATTTCCATATCTCTATCTCATTGCATTACACAGGAGAACCACTCTCACTAGTGCTTAGCCACTAGGATCACGTTCACATGTGTTCGTCCACAGGCACGTCCACTCAACAAATCTTCTTTCTCATTGCATTACACAAGAGATTCATTTGGAGTTCATCATCTCAACTCTCTGCTCAGAGGAGGCTAATACATCATCTTCATCTCTGTCTCATGACGATTCACCTAGCTCTATGGGAATTCACACGTTCACCTTGTGCTCATCCATAGGCACGTCCAACTTTGTAGATCTCCTTTCTCGTTGCGTTACACAGGAGAATCATTTGGAGTTATTCTCAACTCTCTATAAGGAGGAGGCCATCTCTACATTCCAACTCTGTCTCAGATAGGAACCATGCACTCCTCTCAGGGGCACTCTCTCAGGTTTGTGCCCTAGAGAATGTCTCACGCAACTTTAATCATCAACACTCCCACTCAACTAGGGAGGCATTCTCCACTAGGCCAAGTCTCTCACAGAAATACTTGAACTTTGTCTTAGCAAGTGGTTTGGTGAAGATATCTATGAACTGTTCATGAGTAGGAATATACTGCACGTGTATTATCTTCCTCTGCACCATGTCTTTGATATAGTGATATTTTATCTCGATGTGTTTCGATCTGTCATGAAACATTGGGTTCTCTGAGAGCTTTACACAACTCTGGTTATCACAATGAATAGTAGTAGGATTCATGTCATGATCGAACAAGTCAGTTAGAAGTTTGCGAAGCCACACTACTTTGCGGACTGCTACACTCAATGCAGTATACTCTGCCTCTACGGTGCTTAATGCCACAACGCTAGGTTTTCTGCTACACCAGGAAACCATGGCAAACCCTAAAGTGAAGTAATAACCTGAGGTGCTTTTTTTGTCCACCGCGCTTTCTGCCCAATTTGCATCGGCATATCCTCGCAATCTCAAGTCTACATTGGAAGCATATCTTAGGCCATAACCAACTGTGCCTCGTAAGTATCTCAATACATGTTTTGCATCTATCCAATGTGTTTGTCTTGGTTGGCTCATAAACTAGCTAAGAACATTCACTGCATAGCAAACGTCTGGTCTGGTATTAACTAGATACATCAGTGATCTAATCAACTGTCGGTATAAGTGTGGATCTACCTCTCCTGAATTAGTATCACTCATATTCTTCAAATCCATTACCATTGGAGTGGACATGGATTTGCATTCTTCCATGCCGAAATTTTTCAGTATCTCCACAGTATATTTTCCTTGACTCGAGAAAATCTCATTTGTACTCTGCCATACTTCTAGTCCCAAGAAGTAGTGCATCAAAACCCAAGTCCTTCATTTCAAATTTAGCAGTCAATGCTCGTTTGCATTCAGCAATGAGTCTTTTTGAACCGATGAGGAAAAGGTCGTCCACATATAGGACCAAAATCAAACACTCATTGCCATCAATGTGATAATATAAATTAGTATCAACATTACTTTTATTGAAGCCCAAGCTCATCAGAAATCCATCCATTTTCTCGTACTAAGCACATCGTGCTTCTTTTAGACCATATATGGATTTCTTTAACCTGCATACATGAGATATTTTTTTGTGTACAACGAATCCTTTTGGTTTCTCGATATAAACTTCTTCCTCAATTTCACCATTGAGAAAGGTTGTCTTTACATCCATCTGGTGTAGCTTCCAACCCATGGAAGCATCTAGTGCAATGATAGAATGTATGGAGGTGTATCGGGCTACTGGAGCAAAAGTCTCATCATAGTCAACTCCCTCTACTTGCGAAAACCCTCTGGCCACAAATATTGCTTTGTATTTTTCGATGCTTCCACCAACTACATGCTTGATTTTATAAATCCATTTGGAAGTTACTACAGACTTTCGCTCTGGTCTTGGAACAATATCCCATACATCATTTTTTCAATATAAATTGGTACTCTTCGCCATACTTGTTCACCTGAATCTTCTCCATGGCAAGATGGTTATGAGTCAATGATGTGGGTCATGGCTGAAAGGTAGCTTGAGCATATCTTTGGTCTCTTGCTCTTTCTGGTTGTTCCTTGAGGGGCTTTATGTCCCTCTGCTTCTTGTAGAGTTTGTTGGGCCCAAGTATGCCTTTTATTTCCAACTGTAATATCTCTAGGTATGTCCCCTGGAGAAACTGGATCGACTAGAACCATTGGAACAACTGGAGCTACTGGATCAACTAGAATAATGTTTGTCTCCCTCTGAACTGTTGAAGGGAGAGAAGGCATTGTCTCAGTATCAATTTCCATCTGAGCTTCTCTGGATCTTTGGAAGGATACTTCTTCTTCAAAGGTAACACCTCTACTTACTTCAATTTTTATCTAACCAGGAATGTAGATTCGATATGCTTTTGAGGATTCATTGTATCCTATAAATTTCCCTTTTCTCCCTGAAGTTTCTATCTTGGATCTCTTCTCTTTGGGTATATGAAAATATACTGGACACCAAAATATTTTGAAGTGTCCAATCTCAAGATTCAATCCGGTGAAGGCTTCTTCTGGAGTAATGTTCTTCAGGATCTGATGAGGACTTTTGTTTTGAACATACACTACTTTCATACATGCCTCTGACCATAGAGTCATAGGTAGACTCTGATCATGTATCATTGCTTTGGTTGCCTCAATGATAGTTTTGTTTTTCCTTTCAGCAACCCCATTTTGTTGACGATTATAGGGAACTGTGAACTCCCTCTTGATCCCTGCTTCAATACAAGAACTTTTAAAATCCTTTGAGGTGTATTCTCCTCCATTATGTGATATTAAAACTTTGATTTTTCTTTCGGTTTGGTTCTCAACTTGAGCTTTGAATTCTTGAAATTTTGCAAGGACTCCATCTTTGTTCTTCAGAAATTAAATCCAAGTTTTTCGGGAGTAATCATCCATGAAGAGTACATAATATAAGTACACATTCATAGATGCAATAGTCATTGTCCCACACACATCTGAATGTATTAAGTCCAAGATTTCCTTGGATCTATTGTCACTGCTTGAGAATGATCCTTTAACATTTTTTCCAAGAGCACAACCTTTGAAAACACCTTTATGTTGAATCTGTATTTTTGGTAGACATGTTACCATTTTCCTTAAAGCTGGGAGAGCTCTATAATAAATGTGATCAAGTCTTCTATGCCATAGCTCACTCAAGCTGATAGTGTCATGTAGCAGGGCCTGAATTGGTTTGATGGTTAATCTGTACAAGTTATTTTCTTGGACACCAATTTTTTTGGAAGAATTTATATGAGAGTCTTTGTGCCATGCAAGAACTCTTCCTTCTGAGAAAGTAACCTCGTAGCCTTTGTCTTCCAAGGCAGAAATAGAGACAAGGTTCCTCTTCATTCTGAGTACATATAGTACTTCTTTTAATTGAAACTGCATATTTGAATCTAGTTGGAAGGTAGAAGTTCCAACTCCTCTCACATTATATCGGGCATTATCTCCAAGTACAAAATGTAGATGTGTCTCTTTCTCAACAAAATGTGTTAGGTGATCTCCAAGACCGGGCATGTGCCTGGAGGCACCACTATCAAATAACCAAGTATTATCATTGGTAGGGACCATACCTGAGAGTCTTGAGATGTCGATGTCTTCATCTCCTTGAGGTCTTGTCTTCCTGTAACTGAGTTTGCTTGAACCATCAAGCTTGCCTCCCATCATGATTTTTCTCATTTTAATTTTGGATTCTTCACAAACCCTTGTCAACTAGGCTAGAAAACCTAACGGCTAGGCTCGGCTATCACTTTTAGGTTTTGTTGGACTTATGACTGCCAAAAATAATCCTTTGAAGGATATGATAGCCCTGGTAAGCTGAATAGCTATTTCAAGGAGTTGCAGAAACCCAATTCTAAAATTTTCTGCATAAATTAGTGAAACCCTAGAAACCCTAGGGCCAAAAAGTCAAAATGCTTGGAATTGCAGTTTGAGACTTGCGGGAGGTTGTACACACCTATGCCCTTTTTAGCCCCAACGTCCAAGTTTCAAGTGTTGAAAACTCCCAGAAGGGTAGGCCATATAGATTTTTTGAGAACCCTAGGAGGGTCGTACGGTTTCTGCAGGAGAGAGAGGATGGTTGAAAGTTGTTTATGCAATGGGTTCTTCAAGACCTATGCTTTGATACCATGTTTATTTTTCAATAAGCAAGGTTTAAGCATGAAGTTCATTCTTTTTTAGCATTTAACTTAAACCATAAAAAATTATGTTGCGACAACCAAGATCAGAAGAAGAAAAACCATGCACAAGAACACAAGAAGTATCATGGGAAACCCTTCTCAACAAGGGAAGAAAACCTAGCCAAATCCTTTGTTATATTCTTCAAGAGAAATACCTTCACCGCCAAGAAAACCTAGCACACAAGAGGGTTCTTGCAAACCCTATAGTACTAGCGCACAAGAGAGGTGCGCACTTTTCCCAAGAAGATGTACTTGTTGAAATTTCTAAACTCACACAAAAGATATGATTCCTCAATGGGGAATCTACCTTTACTTATATTAGAATTGACCTGTCAATAGAAGTGTCTATTGGCACAACAGGGCCGACCTATCTAACTCACAATATAATTAATAATAACCAGATTAATTATCTTTTACATTAATTATCAATTACGTTAAGGTGGGGCCGACCTGTACCCTTTACATTACAATTAGGGTTACAGGCAGGTCCAACTCTTGAACAATATAGAAAGGGATCTCATACACCCACTATTTCTCAGCCACTAGGGGCAAATCCATAGGGATGTTCATATATATATCTCACTACATTACATAGGAGAACCACTCTCACTAGTGCTCAACCACTAGGATCGTGTTCACTTGTGCTCGTCCATAGGCACGTCCACTCAACAGATCTTCTTTCCTACTGCATTACACAGAAGAGTCACCTGGAGTTCATCATCTCAACTCTCTGCTCAAAGGATGTTAATACATCATCTTCATCTCTAACTCATGACGATGCACCCAACTCTATGGGAATTCACACGTTCACCTTGTGCTCAGCCACAGGCACATCTAACTCTGCAAATCTCCTTTCCCACTGCATTACACAGCAGAATCATCTGGAATTATTCTCAACTCTCTGTAAGGAGGAGGCCATCTCTAAATTCCATCTATGTATCAGATAGGAACCATTCACCCCTCTCAAGGGCTCTCTCTCAGGTTTGTGTCCTAGAGAATGTCTCACGCAGTTGTAATCATCAACAATTTTATCATCATTCCAAAATATTTTATCTGGTTGATCTTCTTTTTTAAAAATGTTGTAAAGAATTTGAATCCTACATCCAACATTCAATTAGTAATTTTTTTGGTTATAAGGATGAAGCAGAAAAAACTATTAAGCATGTAGAGGAGGAGTCATCCCCATGTAACACCTTATTTAGCTCTTTAGTTTTGAAAGAAGAGTCTATTGATTGTCTTAATGATAAGGATGTGGGTGATAGCAACATTGTAAGCATATTTGTCCTTGACCCGAATCTCTCTAGCAGTTTTGACTATGATGTAGAGGTTGCTCCAAATTTTTATGAAGATCAAGTTGTTTCTTTAGAGTATTTAGATGTCAAAGAACAAATGTACACATCATCATATGATAGTTATGAAAATGATGCTTGTCATGAAGAAATAACTATAGAATAATATTGTCCTCGAGACTTTCAAGAGGTTTCCTATGATGTGTTTTCACCTATGATTTAAGAGAAGTATGATAAACAGTTCTTTGAACTTACATCTTTTGAGGATCTGCCTATTTATGACGTGTATGAAAATGAGTATGCAGATCTTATTTCTTTTCAGCAAACAAAAACCATTATTCAAGAGGACTTTGAAAATGTTTCTCAAACCATAACTTACAATGATCATTCTTTGTTTGATGATTATGATGAAAATAATATTAAAGACCATAAGCAGCGAATTCTTTATTTCTCTGGAGAATTTGAACATCAGCTATATGATATTCATGGGCTAGATGATTTGAAGGGAAAAGCAGAAATGGTGGTTCATGTCCAGGATGTAGTATTACCAGTAGAGGATACTCGAAAATCATCTTCTTTTCAACTGAAGCATGAGGAGGCTAACAATGTTATCCATGTACTGGATTCAACAAAATGGCAATATTGTCCTTTGGATCAACTGGAAATGTCTTGTCATGAGTTTCATGATCCAATAGCAGATTGGATAGAGTCCTTGTTATCCAAAACTCCAAGAGATACAGGTTTTGGCATGCTACCTATTTGCAATATTAGGTACGAGTTGTTCATTGAATTTTTATTATACCTACTATTTTCCTCTCATACTTTCAAAAGTGAACAGCAGGGCAAGTCAAGCAATTTGTTTCTTGAAAGGTTCTTTTGGAAATTTGTATATACATAACAAAAGCAAGTTTCAGTTTGTTAGAAATAGCATATGTACATAAATAAGCTCACACCATGAGCATGTGGTTTTTAGTTTATTGGTTTGCAGTAGATCATGAATAATGACTCCATAGCCCAATGGAGGCACTAGTGTAGTTGGTGTTCTTTAGTTTGAATGGAAGATTGTTTTAACATTATGGATGAGCATGGTTATAGATTTGTAGCCAAATGGATAAGGCACTGGAACTGCAATGTTCTTGGCAGCTCACTGGGAGTATGCCATCCCCTATGGTGCCAAACGTTAACACATAGGATGTACATGTTGTCAAAGGTTTTTGACTCATGTTTCATGTTAATAAATCAAGGTATTGATTTTAACCTTGAGTCTAAAGCTAATCAAAATACATTTGGCTAATCTTAGTGTCATGATGGTGGTTGTCATTATTAGCACAAGAGGGAAAGTAAAGGTCACCATCAAATGTTGTCGTCCAACAAGTGTCCAAAGGGTCTTACACATTCATCCAACCACCTAAAGCATCTTGTCAAGTCATAAATCATATGCGCTGCAAACCAAACTAGTGCTACCAACTTTCTGTTTTGCACAATTGCTTTCAATATGGCTATTCAGACTTCATTTAGCCTTGTCATCATCATTTCATCCAAGCTTCCAACTTCAAGTTACATCTTAGCCTCTGCAATACTGTAAAACTTACTTGCATAAAAACCCTAAGAAACATTTTTGTCTTATGATTGCTTACTTGTTGTTTTGGAAGAAATTTTTCATTGCTCGGAGGATGAAGGAAGCTTTAGCATGATCCAACATAGTATTTTGGAAGATTGGCACATTTCTTGCATCATTTGAATCCTTTTTGAAGAAAACAGGTTGCTACAGGAAATTTTGCAGTGCCTAGACTCACTAGCGTTGTGAACTAGTAATTTGGGACAGTTTGTAGCAATTAGCACACAACATAGTCTTGTTTTAATCATAACTTTCGAATCACAATCTAGGTTCTTTTGAAATTTGGTGTGGACGAAAAACATGATGTGTTTGACTTTTTGACAAACAATCCGCCTGACCCATTTCATATTTTTGAATAAAAGATAAAATTACCATCTACAGGAAAGTTCGCAACGCATCCTGCATAGGCGTTGCGAACTCTAACAGTGTGACAAATCCGAGCTATGGGAGGGCTACCAACTGTCAAGGATGGTTTGAATGAATTCTCAAAGATCAGTTAGATTGTAAAGGACACCTTCACCTAATATTTATCTCTATTAAAACCTCATTCAGTGAGTTGGAAACAGATTTATTAATGACTTCCAACAACTTCCTAAAATTTAGCAGTTTGTTGGATTTTGGTTGCCACCTATCTCCAAGGCCCAGAATCTAATGAAAGAGATGGGATGTGACCTCCTAAGAATATTTGGATGTTATTTTTTATTTAATGAAGGAGGGATATCTTGGAGGTGGGGGTTTATGACTGGAGAGATGCTTGAGAAGCTGCAAGGGCAGTTTTATCTGTTTATTTTTGTAAGCCTGAGGGCATGTGATGTAGGCTTTTCTGCCATTAGAGATTCATGAAAATTGTTTATCAAATTTTGTGTTCTTTATTATTTTACCTTTTCATCTTACTTTAATGGAATTGTAGGCATTTAAGATAAATGGTTGTTCATGGGTAGGAGATTCATGAGTTGCAAATGATTTGTAGTAATCGCCTCCTTTCATGATCTATGTTCTAGTAATATTTTAAGTCATTTTTGGAGAGAGGATCTTTGCTTGATGATATTATCCTTTTTGTTATCTTCCTTATACCATCATCCATAAATTATATCCCTTTTGGTCTGGTAGGCAGCTTGAGTGCCTTTGATCTGTAGGATGTATTGACTCCATGCCCAATGGAATGACTTTGTAGATAGTTTTCTACCCGCCTTCTTGCTCTTCCTTGTTGATCCACCTGAGTTTAAACTTGATTTAATCACTTATATATAAATGGGTACTGGGTTCACTCTTTGTACAGTCTGGAGTGACTTCTAGTGCTAACACCTATGGACATGTGATGAATGGTGTTGTATCAGTTATCCCCGAGATTAAACCACTTTATCCATGCCCGTTGTTTCCTTGACACATAGTTTCTTAGGTACCCCTCAATCCATTTGTTCACTATCTCGGTCTTCCCATATTTTTGGGGGTGATAGCTAGTACTAGGTGTCGACTTTGTCCCAAATATCCTGAACAACTCCTACCAAAATGCATTGAGAAACATGTTATCTCGGTCACTGATTATGTTCCTCAAGAGACCATGGAGCCCGAACACCTCCCTGAATAATAGATATGCTACCTGAGATGTGTTGTACTCTGTAGGAATGGAAAAGGAGTGCGCATGTTTGGTCAATATGTCCACTACCATGTAGATACATTCTCTTCCCTGCACCTTTGGCATTCCTATGATGACGTCCATGGAAATGTTATCCCACTTATGCTCTGGAATCGACAATGGTTGAAGTAGTCCTGCTAGATGTGTGAATTTTGACTTGTTTTGCTGGCAAGTCATGCACTCCCTCACATGAAAAAGTACATCCCCTTGAAGAAGAAGAACCTTCCATGAGAATCTCTCTCTGTAAGTCTTCAGATATCCCTGGTGCCCTTTTGGTGGTGCATCATGTACTGCCCTCAAAATATTATCCTTGAGTGTGGACTCAGGGAAAAGATAGATCGTGTCCCTATAGTAGATGATGTCATCCACTACCCTGTACCTATCATCCTGAATACTTCCCTCCATCAACTCACAAGCGAAGGTATTTTTGGAGTATTCCACCAATAGAATGGGCTTCCAGTCTGTTGAGATCTTTGTCATGGACAAGGTTAAAGGTCTCTTAGATAATGTGTCAACAACTATATTCTTCTTCCCCTTTACATATTCAATGTCAAAATCATATGATTGAACCTTACTCACCCATTTCTGCTACCTCTCATTCAAGTCCCGATGCTCCAAGAAATATCTCAAGTTGTCATGGTCAGTCTTCACCACAAAGTTGTTAATTTTAGAGCAACTATTAGGTTTCTTTTCAATTTACTGAAAAATAATAGCATATGCAGGATCACTAAGAGAAACACAATCACAAGATACACAACATTTATCCTGGGAAACCCTCATGGGGGAGAAAACCTAGAAAAAACTTCCTTAATATAGATATCCAATACAATGCCAAGACAATAAACCAAAACACTAGAGAATATCCAACACCGAGCAATGTGCCTCTCTCTTCCTTCTTCCAGCAACTTGCAACTGCAACTTCCTTCAAACTTGCACACTATATGAGTGAGTTGAGTGACTGGTCTAATGAGGCACTAGCCTCTCTTATTTATACTGGATGGCAAGCTCTAGGGAGGTGTATCTTCACTAGGCAGGGCCGACCTCTTCACTTAGTATCTAAAACCACTTTAATTAGGCCTAGGGGGCAACTTCTTCATTAGCAACATATAATTAGGGTTTGACTAATCCACAAAAGGGGATTTGGTAATTTACAAAGCCCGACATGATAAATCCACAAAAGGGGATTGATCTAATTAATAATAACTCAATAATAAGTAGAATATTCTTTGTAGTTACAATATTTCAACACTCCCCCTTAACAAGAAGGGTATTCCACAACATCGTCAAGAGAGAGAGAAGATAGCAACATCAACAGCATCTGGAAAACTGATTGGCATATCTATAAATCATCACAAGTTTTTCTCATCATCAATAACATCATCGTTCATAGCATGGAGATGGAATAGTATCATCATCGTCATTCACAGCATGGAGATGGAATAGAATCATCATCATCATCATTCACAGCATGGAGCTAGAATGGCATCATCATCATCATTCTTTGCACCAACATCAATTAGTATAACACTAATACACCATCATTAATCAGTACAATACTGATACATCATCATGATCATCTTCAGATGAAGATGAAGTAACATCATCATGATCATCTTCAACATGAAGCTGAAGTAGCATCATCATCATCTTCTTCAGCATGAAGCTGAAGCATCAACATCAATAACATGAAGCTAGAATAATAATATCACCAACACAAGGTTGATACACTAGGATCAACAGCACGAGGTTGGTATAGCAACATCAACAACACGAGGTTTGTACAGTAACATCATCAACACGAGGTTGAGAAAACAACATCATCAATATCATCAGCACAGGGTTGAGATAACAACATCATCAATATCATCAGCACGAGGTTGAGATAACAACATCATTTATATCATTAGCACGAGATTGAGATAACAACATCGTCAATATCATCAGCACAAGGCTGAGATAATAACATCATCAACATATGGCAACAGAATGAGGTAGGTGTAACAACAACATTTTGTGGTACTCTGACAGTCTCTGGGGATCTACCTAGGAATCATAAGATTCCCTATGATATAAAATCCTAATGGAGCTACCACGTGGTACTCTGACATACCGTCCTTACCAGACCTTCAGGATCTGCGCAGGAATCATAAGATTCCCTAGGATTATAAAAATCCTAATGGAGCTACCACTACTAACCACAGCTGGCATATACATGCACAGGTACTCTGATAGACCGTCCTTACCAAACCTTCAAGATCTGTCCAGGGATGATCAGTCCCCTGGGATATAAAATCCTAACTGAGCTACCCGTTATTGGTCAGGATACCATAGTATCATCAACATCAATCCCCCTTTCAAGGGAGGTCCTTTCAGACTATACCAATCTTGTCTCGAAAGTATTCAAACTTTACACGAGAAAGAGGCTTAGTCAACACATCTGCAACCTGCTCATCTATGCCAACATATTGTAGCTTTACAACTCCCCTCTGCACCATATCACGAATGTAGTGATACCATATTTCTATGTGCTTCGAATTATCGTGGAACATAGGGTTCTCCATCATATTTATATAACTCTAGTTATCACATAGAAACACAGTGGCTTCCATCTCCAGATTGAATAGACCTATCAATAACTTCTGAAGCCATATGGCTTCACAACTGGTGGAACATGCAACAATGTATTTAACTTATGTCGTGCTAAGAGAAATATTATATTGCTTCCTACTCTACCATGAATCCATAGCTGACCCCAGACTGAAACAACATCCAGAAGTGTTCTTTCTATCAGAAACACTTCCAGTCTAATCTGAATCTGTATAACCAATCAGTCTAAAGTCATGATCTTCGGTATAACAGAGACAAAATTCCAACATACCCTTAAGGTATCTCATCGCATGTTTTGCAACAACAAGGTGAACATGTTTGGGCTCTACCAGGTACTGACTCTAGGTGTTTACAGCAAAACATATACTTGGCCTGATATTCATCATATACATCAACAAACCAATAATTTGTCTATACGTAGCATTAGCCAATTCTGGCGAAGTATCAACCAAGAGCTTCAACTTTGTTTCCATGGGTGTGTTAATGGCTTTACAACATATCAAACCTCTTCAAAATTTCAACTGCATACTTCCCTTGGTTAAGGAAGATCTTCTCTGAGCTCTGCCAAACTTCAAGACCTAAGAAATAATGCATCAGGCCTAGGTATTTCATCTCAAATTATTCAGTGAGATTCTTCTTACAATATGATATGAGCTTCTCTTCACTTGTCAAGAATAAGTCATCCATATGTAGCAGCAATATAATTGGTCCATCGTCAACAATCTTGAAGTAAAGAATGGAATCAACTTTACTCTTGGTAAAGCCCAAGCTCATCAGAAAACTATCAATCCTTCCATACCAAGCTCTTGGAGCTTGCTTCAACTTCTAGACATGAGTCTTCTATCTTTAACTTTAAAACAAATTTTCACATCTCATTGTACCAACCTGGTACACTTGCTCAGCTTCAACTTACTATGCACAATCATGTGCTAGCTCTATGTGCTTTCTGCAAAGCATTATTTGTCTCACTATCTGAGAGTATGTCCTCTACTCTCTCTGCAATTGTTCCTCTAGGATTGGGACTCTGCACCTACAGCTTATCTGAAGCTGAGAATCATTGTAGATATTGAACTCTGAGAGCAGTTCTTATACTCTATCACAGAAACAACTTCATCTAAAACTGAGAGTGGATCAATAACTAATACTGAAAATAGCTCTTCTTCTTTCATGGAGGTAGCGTTATCTACTATTGTAGTCATGTCTCCATAGCTCGACTAATGTATTGCATCAACTGGCACTCAATATCAAATATAGGGATTTCTCCCCCTACATCTCATACTTGTATCCGAATCATGGTTGTTATGGTTGTCTTTACGAACACTGGAACTATTTCTTTGATTACTGGAGTAAGTGTCTCATCATAGTATTATCCCTCTTGCTAGGAGAATCCTTCGGACACAATTCAGTCTTCGTACATATTTTATATTGTTATCTGCAGCATGTTTGATATGTTGGATCAATCTTGGAAGTCAACACTGACTTCCTTTCTCGTCTTAAGGAAAAATCCATATCCCAGTCCTTCTAATTGGCTTCCTTCTTTCTTACTGAAACAAGGGAATCTTCTTAGGAGATTTCATGTCTCCTTGAAGCTACAATCTAGTCTTTTGAACTCATGGCATATGTCTCCCAGACCTGGACTCTTCATCTAATCGTTTATGAGATTAGGCTTACTATGAGTCTACAAAAACTTCATTGTCTCCGTTGGATATACCTGGTGTTGAATACCAAGTCTAAATATGAAAAGATGAGTTAGACTTCAAACGAATTCTGCTTCCTGTCAAGGTGGCTTCATTATCCTTTGAACAAGTCTATTGTGCATTCTTGTTCTAATGTTTGGTCATATTTGGAGCCTTCTGCTCCTTACAATCAATCTCTATATGAGATACTCTGGATCTCAAAAAATAGCTTTTTCTTCATTTTCTTTGGTACATGAATGTATATGGTCATGTACATAGTCTGCTTCATGTCTCCTTTAATCTATTGCCTTCTTCAACCCTCACTTTATATTCCTCGGGGTTATCACCTGTGACCTGAAATAAGGTCAACAAACCAACAAGCAAGAATAATACTCTTTTGATGATAAAACAATATCATGAATAATCGTCACAATAGCTCCTTTAAAGCTATCGCTTGTGACCTGC
>ML868202.1:0-12099 GCA_009831015.1 Picea engelmannii
AGAGCCTATATGGTGAGGAAGTGGTTTAGAGGATTGGCCCCCAGATCTATTACTGGGATCAAAGCCCTGGATATTGCTTTCTTGAGGCAGTGGGGAGACAGGAAGGATTTCATGTATTACATGACAGAGTTCGACTATTTGAAGAAAATGGAAGGAGATTCTATCTCTGACTTCTCCAAAATATTTAATAAAATGTATAATAAAATTCCTTCTGAAATAAAGCCCTCATAATCCTCGGCCAAAATTTCTTATGCTAGTGCATTTGGCCCAGATTTCTGTCTATTACTGAGAGAAAGAAGAGTTACCTCCTTAGCTCAAATGAAAGATGCAGCCATAGAAGTAGAATCCAATGTATTAACAGCTGATAGACTGAGGAACAAGGCTGACACAGATAGGAGAAAGGGCAGAGCCGAAGCCTCAACTTCTGGCCCGACAGTGCCCCACCCTCAAGTGGATGAACTAACCAAGATGGTGAAGTATCTGTCTACAGAGATGGAGAAAATGAAGGTGGAATGGAGGCAATCATACAAGGGCCATCAGAATGCCGAAAACAAAGGAGGTTTTAGGAGGCCGAACAATTTTACTCCCCCGAATGTGCAAAGAGAGAGGGGAAGAGATAGAGAAGACTAGAAAATTCAGGCCCCTTTTCAAAAAAAAATTGTGGCTGAAGGCGAAGAAGGGGAAATAGATGATCTGGATCCTAAAATTCATTGATTCATGGACACTCCTCCTTTTCCTCATCTCACTCAATCAGCATACGAGGATTCTCTCATGGACAGTCAACTAAATGAACTGAGAAAGGATGGCAAGACTAGTCGCAGCCAAGGCAGATATGATCTGCGTTCTAAGAGAAAGACAGTAGCATCTGATGTTTCTGAGCAGTCCACTAGAATAGAGAAGCTTCCTAATGAGGTATCGGACACTCACAGAGGTAAGAAGTCCCAATCCCCCTCTCCCATGGTTCAGAGTCATGTTCCCGAAACAAGAGAAATCCCAAAGCTCTCATCTTCTTTAATTTCGAGCATGAAATCCAAAAAATCAGAATCCATGTGCCCCTAACCAAATTGATTAAACATGAAGGGTTAAAGAAACACTTCTCTGAGATTTTACAGTCTGAGGTCTCAAGCCTTCCCACAGAATCTATTAATTTGCAAGATGAAAAGCCTGCAATTATTCTAGGTCGTATGGTAGAAGATACGAATGATTTATCCCCTCCCTTCTACACTTCCTTGAACATACATGACAAGGTGCTACACAACTGCTTGATGGATTCGGGAGCTTCTCACAACCTCATGCCCAAAAATGTCATGGAAGATTTAGGGCTAGAAGTCACCCGATCCTATCATGACCTCTATTCCTTCGACTCCAGGAAATTTCAGTGTCTTGGAGTTATCAAAGACCTGGTCGTGACCTTGTTTCAGTTGCCCATGAAAAGATTGGTCATGGATATTGTAGTGGCCGATGTCCCCCCCAAGTTCGGTATGTTGTTATAAATATATTGGATAAAAAGGCTAGGGGGAACTTTCCAAATGGACCTCACATATGCTACTATCCCATTGTTTGGAGGAGAGCATAGAAGGCTATACAGAGAAGTCCAACTGGCCTATATAATCAGTGATGAGGCCAACCCTACCAACCATCCCATTTTTACCTTAGACACTGATTTAGGTTCCAGTGTGCTACAAATCACCAATTCTTTTGAACCTCCTCTTAAGCTCAGAAAATAGCTCACCATTTCCCATAGGTTTTCTTTCTCCATCACCCCCGTCTGGAAAATGTTCTTTGATGGAGCCTCTTCCAGGGAAGGTGTTGGTGCTGGGGTATTTTTTGTTTCACCTGCTCAGGAAACCATATCTCTATCATACAAATTAGAATTTGAAGCTACCAACAATGTGGCAGAGTATGAATCTCTTGTTCTGGGACTAAGAGCTGCGAGGGAAATGGGAATTCAGGAGGTAGTTGTGTTCGGTAATGCAGAGTTGGTGGTCCAACAGGTCAGAAATGCTTATCAGGCTAAGAATCCTCGACTCAAAATCTATAGAAATGAGTTATGGGACCTAATTGACAGTTTATTCTCAGCATTTAACATTTCTTTCATCCCAAGAGAGGAGAACACAACGGCATATTCCTTGTCTACATTAGCAGGCAATTTCAAAGTGCCCTTGCCGCCCAAATTCATATATGATGTGGAAGTAAAATACAGGCCCTCCATACCTGACAACGTCAAACATTGGAAGGTTTTTGAGGATGATATCAAGGTCAAGAAATACTTGGAGATTGTCGAAGAATTTTCAGAGATGCATATCGACCAAGACTCTGTCTCTGAAGAAGAGCTTGATTTGGGTAATTTTCTGAATAATATTGCAGAGCGTAACATTGTGCAGCTGCCCAACAATCATATTCCAAGAGGACTGGTTTCTCTGGAAAGTATTTTTGATAGAAACGATGTGTCATTAAAAGGGGAGACAACAGAGGATGACACTGATACTATTCAATGAAACATTGGGACCGAGAGTGAGCCCAAGTTTGTCAAATTGTCAAGA
The DNA here is from genome assembly GCA_009831015.1 of Picea engelmannii. Lineage (NCBI taxonomy): Eukaryota > Viridiplantae > Streptophyta > Pinopsida > Pinales > Pinaceae > Picea > Picea engelmannii. The sequence continues at coordinate 2,544 of ML868202.1, forward strand.
AGCCTGATAGAGGAGCAGAAGTCTGAATACACTGGACTTTTGAGGGAATTCATTGACGTGTTTGGCTGGACCTAAAAAGACCTCAAAACATATGACACTTCTGTCATCGAGCATAAAATCCCATTAAAAGAGGAGGGAAAACCATTTAGGCAGAAGTTGAGATAGATCAATCCTATGCTGCTGCTTATCATGGAGAGAGAACTGAAGAAGTTGCTTCAAGCTCAGATCATTGTACCACTGAGATATTCATAGTGGGTGGCCAACTTAGTGCTAGTAAGGAAAAAGAATGGATATATCTGACTCTTTGTAGACTTCAGAAGCCTAAACAGGAGCTCACGAAAGGATAACTACCCCTTACCAAAGATGGAACATATACTGCAGAGGGTAACAGGAGATTCCAGGATGTCCATGATTGATGGTTTCTTTGGCTACAATCAAGTCTTTGTTCTTCCTGAGGACAAGGAAAAAAAAACATTCACTACTCCATGGGGCAAATTCATGTATGCCAATATTCCATTTGGATTAATGAATGCAGGGGAAACATTCCAGCGTGCCATGGACATAGCTTTCGTCGGGGAAAAGGAAATATTTGTGGTCGTCTATCTGGATGACATCACAGTATTTTCAAAATCTGATAAAGAACACTGTTTTCATCTTAAGAAGGTTTTTATGAAATGCATTAGTTTTGGCATTTCATTAAACCCCAAGAAATCTTTGTTCGCCATGTAGGAGGGGAAGTTACTAGGACACATAGTATCAACAAAAGGAGTCAAGATTGACCCTAGCAGAGTGGAGGCAATACAAGCCTTATCAATCTTGAGGTCCAAGAAGGAGGTCCAATCCTTCCTTGGTAAGATTAATTCTCTGAGGAGGTTTGTGCCTAACTTTGTTGAGGAGGTAAAACTTATAAAAACCATGTTGAGGAAAGAAAATGAAGTAAGGTGGACTTTTGAATCACAACATTCCTTTGAGAAAATAAAGAAGGCCCTGAGATAAGCCCCTATGCTTATTAGCCCCAACTACTCAAAGGATTTCCTTATTTTATCCTTCGCCTCACCTGACATGGTGGTTGTTGTTTTGTTACAAACAAACAAGGGTGGACTTGAGCAGCCCATCGCCTAGTTTAGTCGAGCATTGAGGGATGTCGAAGTCGGGTATGACACTATGGAGAAGCAGGCCTATGCCCTGGTAAAGGCTCTCAAGGAATTTATAGTCTATGTCCTATAGTAAAAAATCATCACTTATGTCCCCTCAGTTGTTGTTAAAGACATTCTTATCCAGCCTAACATAGATGGGAGAAGGAGTAAGTGGATAGCCAAGATTCTGGAATTCGACCTGGAAATAAAGCCTACCAAATTGATCAAAGGTCAGGGTTTACCCAAGTTGTTGGCTGAAGCCAATTGCCAAGCTTTGGGGATAAATTTCATCAATGAATTCTCAGGAATTCGGCAGGGTCGGTCGTCTAAAAGAGACCCTCAAAAGGAGCCCCCATTAGCTCGATGTCCTTGGTATAAGGATGTATATACTTTTTGCAAGAGTTGTGACCTCCAAACGGCCTGTAAAGAAACAAATCAAGAGCTCTGAAGCTCAAGGAAATCAGGTATTGCCTTATTGATCAAGTTTTATATTGGAAAGACCCCCTGGGGGTGATTTTAAAATGCATGAGTTCACAAGAGGCCGATAGGATCATGGTTGAATTTCATAGCGGCCTATGTGGAGGGCACAATTTCTGGAAGGCCACAGCCCACAAAATTCTCAGAGCCAGGTACTACTGGCCTACCTTGTTCATTGATGTCCATAGAGGAGTTAGAGCCTGTATCCAATGTCAAAGATTTGTAGGAAAACAACAGCTCAAATCTCTGCCTTTACAACCTGTAGTTGTTTTGGGACCTTTCCAGCAATGGGGCCTAGATTTTATTGGAGAAATCCACCCTGCTTCTAGTGGGAAACACAGATGGATCCTGACTACCACAGACTTCTTTACCAAGTGGATTGAATATATTCCCACTAGGAGTGCTTACCACAAGGTAATTATTGGATTCTTGGAAAGCCTCATCACAAGGTTCAGTTGCCCAAGAAATATTGTTACAGATAATGCAACCTCATTCAAGGCCGAACCATTGGTCAAGTTCTGTGAGTAATTTGGAATCAAGATGATTCACTCCACTCCGTACTATCCCCAAGGAAATGGTTTAGAAGAATCCTCCAATAAAAGTCTCATAAGGATCACCAAAATATTATTGGAGGACAACAAAAAATCTTGGGATTCAAAGTTGAAATTCTCTCTGTGGGCCGATCGGGTGACTACAAAGAGATCTATAGGCATATCCCCTTTCTAGTTAGTTTATGGGGCAGACGTTGTCCTCCCCTCTCAGCTAGCTATTCCCGTAGCAAAATTATTCCAGGATTATCATGAAGAACCCAATGACATGATTAGAAGGATTCATCAACTACTAGAAGTCCAGCAGGCCAGAGAGTAGGTAATGATCAGAATTCAGGATCATCAGCAAAGGATCAAGAAGTTTTTTGATAAGAAGGCCAAGTTGGAATAATTTTAGATAGGAGACCTGGTACTAAAGTGGGATTCTCCTAAGAAAGACAAGGGCAAGCATGAAAAATTCAAATCTCTATGGATTGGCCCCTTCAAAATTTCTAAAATTTTCTCAAATAACACTTACAGGTTGCAGGATTTGGAGGGTGAAGAATTTTTCAACAGCCCAGTAAATGGGTATTTTCTTAAGAAATGTTTTGTCTGAGCCTTCGATGGCTCCTTCGTTTGTAAATATTGTCCTTTTGACTCTTTGCTTACTTTTATTTGTATTTTTTGGCTTAGTAAGTGACTCCATAGCCCAACAACAAGGCACTGGAACTGCAAAATGAGTCCTTAGAGCATCACAGGGACGACTTTATCCTCCATGGAGCCTAATGTTAACACCATTACTTGTATTCGACATCAGGACATCCAGGTCTGCAGGTTGCAGGAGGAGCACCCAAGTAAAGTGCACAGAAAAGTCCTTTTCGGACTTAAAATCAAGAAAGCAGGCAGGATTACAGTGTCAACGGTCCTGATCCATCCATATGAGCATATCAACGATTGGTGGGAAATCATGAATAGGGAATTTGTGCCAAAGTTCGCGCCCATATTATGTGCAGGGTAGAATAGTATCCATCCATCTAGAGGATGCGTGGTGCGAGATATAATTACGTCGGCATTTCAGCATTCAGGAGTTCGAGGGGCAAGAGTTTCATTTTGTTCTACATCTTGAAACCCTGAACCCTGATAGCGCTGAAAGAGCCGAAAGTAGGGCCCGCGGTATCACAAAGAATTTTCAGCCGTCCATCCAAAGCGGACACCTGGCAGAAAAATGAGCCATCTCAGCATTTTGCCCATCGCGACTCCAAGGCGCAAAGAGAAACTCCATTATATTCTGATGCGTGAGGTGTCGGGAGAGTCCCGGACCCAGGCCCACAGTATTGTTGAGTGAGTTTCAGGACCATCACATCTCAGAAGGACGCATGGCACCAGACTGAGCCATCTCGGCATTTCATTCATTGCAATTTCTAAATGTAGGGATTAGCTCCTTCCCATTCGTGAATGCTGAAAGCACCTTGGGAATAAGAACATGGTCACAACCTATGGTCGCTTGGGGAGAGAAAGGAGCTATGTAAAAAAAAGGCCAAAGGCATCGAGTTTAGTTATAGAGGGGATCATCGAGATCTCCAGGTGCCATCGAATCCGATCTCCATATTGTCTCTTGCCTGGAGTAAATGACGACAAGAGAGGGTGGTTGAAACCTCCTTTCATTCATTAAGTGTGGGAATGGAGGGTCTGGAAAGCGGTTTGCTTGAAGAGGTCCTGTGTATCGATTTTTTCAAGGAATCCATGCGGAAGTCCTCGACTAGACAGAGAAGTCTGCGTACGCTAGCGCATCACTTAATGGCTCAACTACCCTCCTTGCAGGAGCCATGCGTAGTTAAGATGGAGCTTAAAGAATGATATCAGTACGAGTTTGACTGAAGGGACACCAAGATTTGGGTGACTGGACACGCCTCTTTGAGGTGAATTTTCTTGAGTATATAGACTCAGTCTTTGTATTTTGTAATCTATCGATGGTTGAGCAAGGATCCCGATTGTAAATTTTTGATGAAGCACTGGTCGCTCTGGTTAATGTATAAGGCATTTGAGATTTATTACTTTATGGATGTCATATTCCCTTCCATATCTTTGTTTATTGTGTTAGAACAACTTGAAATTGGAGGATCTAGTCGAGTTGTGGCTATTATAGGATGATGTAGGTTGGATCACTGTAATAGTTGCATTGTTTCTAATTGGTTCTTGTGATTTTCTCTGTGTTGAAATGACTTGGAATTGAAGGATTCAGTCGAGTCACCCCTCATATCCTTGAAGCTCTAGACCAAGAGGATCTTGGCTTTCGAGTTTTTCATCCTCAAGCTTCCGAAGGCCTATTTCCCAAGGCAGTCTTGCTCGCCCTTCTCACAAGTCATCCTTCTACCACCCTTTAATCAATTTACTGATAGAAGTTGGATCAAGACCTCCCTTTATTTCTACATACCAGGCCCAGTTTCCCTGAGTTAAAGATATATTTTCTTGAGTCTTCACCCATCTGATCACCCCATTAAACAAATCGTGACATAAAATTGATGGGTGTTAGGCTCTGCTCCTGCAAGCAATCCTGGAGTGACCTCTGACACTAAAATGTTTAATGTCTTGAAATCATATTTTAACTATTAAACTTCTTGCAACAACTTATTCATTGAGTAATCTATTGTTCCCCTTTGTTTTCTATTATTTCATAGGTATGTCATTAGTGTGCCACCAGCCAAGGAGGACCCTCAGCCATATCATTTTTCCAACCCTAACTTTCTTTTGCCTTGATAGAATAACCCTCTAACCAACCAACAACAAATTAAAAGAATCAACCATTCTAACTGATAGGTGGCCTAGATTTTCCCTTTAGCAGCGAGGTGCATACCTTAGGACCAACAGTAACAAGCTTGAGTAGACAATCATTTAAATGGTGATTAGATACCACTAGTGTAGTTTGGAGGGAAGGCTCAAGGAGCCCCTCTTTTGTAAAATCCTTGTAATCAATTTTCATAATATTTAATTTTGGAGAAGGAGGAGAGAGACGAGACTCTGTTGCAGTCCAAGCTTGAACATATTGTAGCCAAACATTCATATATTAATATAAAAGATAATATTTCATTGTTTATGAGTTTCTGTGTGCTGAATTTTTGTTTTATGAATTTCATATGTGGTTTTTATGAATACATGTTGTATATGTATGTGATAGGTTTCATCTACAGGGATAAGATAGACTTCACTATCTATCTGTGACTTTGATGGGTTATTCTAGGTTCCTTTAGGCTAAGTGAAAGGAGTGCATGATAGAGTATTGAGAACTCTGTGAGCCAACGCAAGGAGTGCACATTTGAATTTCAAATCAAATTCAGAAGAGAATGTGCCAGGAGGGTACACTGGGATGATTACATACTTAGAGAGGATTCTCAAGGTTACTGAATACCTTGGAGGAGAATATGTGCAGAGAAGGCACAAAAAATAGAGTTGTTGAATATTTTGAAGAGCTCTACCAAGTGGACGTTGAGAAGGTGCAAGGTGTGCATAGGGTGAAAATTCAGCTAAGTGTCGAGGAAACATTTTGAGAAGTTTATAAGTTTCAATGAGGAACAAGCTCAAAAGAGATAACAAATGGAAATTCTTCAATCGGGACAAGCCCACTGAAAATTTCACAATCAATGAGAAAGATCCATTTGGAGGAATTAGGGTCTTTCCAGACCGTGATATTTGGGAGAGTTGCATGGAGGATATTGTTAAAATCCTTCAACACTTTGTGTATTCAAAGTTTTGAAAGTGCTTAAGGAGCGGGATCATCGAAGACCCGAAGAGGTGAAGTGAAATCCTAGTCGTCGATATCAAGTGAAATCCAGAAGATTTGCATGGAGAGAAGATAAATTCTCATGAAGTCACAAAGGCTAAAGAAATCTGAACCATTGGATCTAGAAGGACACATGGCGGAGATCCGTGTGCCTCAAAAGAAGAGAAATTTGAAGGAAAGAGAGAGTGGTGAAGCCAAAACTTTCGAAGCCCAAAGTAGAAAAGTAAATCATTGTCATCAATATGAGAGGGACACGTGTTGTCATATCATTGAATTCGAAAAGTTTACTCCATAAAAGAAAGGAGGAAGTGGAGTCATTGACAAAAAGTCGTCCAAATATCCAAAGGTAAGAAGAAGTATTAGCCGTCGGTGGTTTGGACACGTGGCATCATATCCATCACTTTGGAGATATGACACTTCAGGGATATTGGAGAGTAAATTCCTTAAGGTTGAAAGTCTCGAAGGCCAGAGTAAATAGTAGTCATTGATAAATGGAGGGACAAACACATGGAGAGAAGAGATTCACTCTGGAGAATAATCACTCTAGAAGAAGAGAAGTGTTAAGGCATGAGAACTCCCAAAGGCTGAAGCATCTGAGTTCATCTGATTTGTCCATTGGGATAGGACATGTGGTGGAAGATCTTTCACTTCAAAGTATTTACACTTTGGGAGAAATAGGAGTAGAGGAGCATTGACTGGACGTCACCTGAAGTAGGGATAAGGGACAATATTGAATTTTGGTCGAGTTGATCATGTGGTGTTGGATCCATGGATCCAAGTATGAATCACTCTGGAGGAAAAGGTGTTTAGAACACTCAGAACTCCTAATGCAAAAGTTTCAAAGTGAATCACATTCATTTGTTGTTGGAGAAGTGTTTGTCGTATATCTCATCGGTGTGATTTCGTCAGTCCAGACTTTAGGGAAAAAGGAATCCACTACATTCGAAATAATCAAAGCCCGAAGTCACAAACAGGGCCAGTAGGAGGTCATAGCCCATGGTCATAAGGAAACGGGGCCTGGTAGAGGAGCTAGTGCTCACCACTTAGAGTTACTATAATCTTCAGGGAAAGGGCGTGTGAGTGAATCAAGACTGGGTGGGTAACCAAAGGGGGCCAGTGTGAATTGATTTTAGGGTCTAGTAGAGACTCAAAGAGCTGATTCGACTCATTTTATTGAATATCATTGACTGATAGGTTGCAAAAACCTGAGGAGAGTAGGGGAGAAATGATGCAGGAGCATCCGCAATTCATCATATGAACCAGCGCGAGGAGAAAGAAGAGACAGCTGGACAAGCCAACAAACCTCAAATTTTGAATTCTACCTTGGTATTGTTGCGCCGTCGTTTTACTAAATGCATTCAAAGCTGAGCGCACTTGTAATGTAATGTAGATAAGCAGGCATTTAATGGTTTTAATGCTGTTAGATAGAAATTAGCTGTAGATTAGACAGTTTTTACTTCCAGGAGGGAAAACAAATATAGGCACCCTCCTTGTATAATTGAGAATTATTATTCAGCATTAGCACATAAGCAAGGAGGAACAGAGCAGAGAGCTTGTGAAGAAATTCCATGTATAGATATTGAATTAATAGGAAAAGCTTCGATTCAAATCCATGGATGTGTTTAATCTCTATGTGTTAATGATATTATGCCTTTGCATGTTTGCTTCTTTATATGCTTATCTTTTATATGCTGCATACGTGATTGCATATCAGGTTCGTAACCTGAGGGAATGAGGGAATAAGTCCCAATTGATTCACTATTTGAACCAGGAGATTCTTGCATAGAGTGCAGTCGAATTCCTCCACATAGAGTGCATTGAGGGGGTTCAACAATGAGCTCTTATTCTCGTCGAACAGAGTTGAGTTGGGTTATTCGAACCGTGCAGGTGAGTGCAGGTCGAACTGAAGTCTCAGAGCTGAGTCTGAGAGAAGGAGGACTGGACCGTGTTAGCAGGATTTCACAGGTCTAGACGGCTTCAACACTTTGAGAGCTGTTGGAAGTCGAGCACAGAAAGAACGTGAGAAGTCTATGAAGGAGTCAGAGAGAGACAAATCTTAGGAGGGATAGTTCCTTACAAGAATCTCAGGAACAGGCCTGGGAGAGATTGAACCAAGGAAAATCTTAGAAGCCGGAGGATTCCGAAGAGGAAGAGAATCGACGACGTGTAACTCTAGTGAATTGCGGCGAAATCCCGAGGACCGTTAGATCGTGGAGGAGCTGTGTGGAAGATAACCCGTAAGTATAGGTGTGGAGAATCAAAGTCCATTGAACTTCGGGGTTTAGGCATTCGGGGATTGGTAAGGTGAGATTTCTACACGAGAAATCGCAAGTTGCGATTCCCCGAATCGATCTGAGCCGTTGATCGGAGAGGGGACACGTGGCGTAGGATCCCTGAGGATCGGGGTTCGACATTCAACGTTTCCTAGAGTCAAGAGTTCAACCTCTTTGAAATCGCGACCGGAGATTTCCCGAATCGATCGGAGTCGTCGATCATAGCGGGGACACGTGGCGCAGGATCCTGAGAAGTCAGGATTCAGGGTTTTGTAAGGACCATGACCTTGTGCATCAAGAGACGCGAGTTCCCGAATCGTGATTTCCCGACAGCACGAGTGGGAGACAGGTGTCAAGGGGTTAGACCTCCCCATGGGATGTTGACAGGTGGCATCGGAGAATCGGAGTTCGGGGTTTTGTGATGCAAGAGAATTGCGACCGGTGAAATCGCAATCCCGCGATCCCCGATCGCACGAGCGAAGGAGGTGACGTAGCTGAGTGGGACCTCCAGAGCAAGTGGAGAACAGGTGTCATCAAACTTCAGGATTTCGGCATTCGGTGTTTCGGGGTTTTCGACCACGAAGAAATTTGCATCGCGGATTCGCGATCCGCGAAATCCCGAGGAGGACGTGGCGTGTGGCACAGTGGAAGTTGAAAACTTTAGTGGAGTACAAGTGGCGTAGTATTGGGGATTTGCACCTCGGCATTTGGGGATTTTAAATATAGAAGGTTGACATCGCAAAGTGCGATATCCCGATAAGGAAATCTTCGATAAACGGAAGTGTTGACCCGTTGACCATCGGGGATTGGGGTTTTGCTTTGTATGGGAATGGTGTTCACGTGAACCGCGAACTCCCGAGTCGCGATATCCCGATTTCCGAAGAGGGAGATTGCCGAAAGGATTATTGTGGGTGAATCGTGATTCCCGAGGGGAGTTGGAAGAGCTCAGACTCTTCGGGCCTGTGATTTGAAGAAGGTCCTGGTGGGAGCGGCTGCTCACTGAGGGGCAGGTTGCGTCAGGTGGTATCAGAGCGGGAGTGTCTTTGTTTTTTGAAGCAGAGACAGAAGAGACATAATGCCGTCTAGGAGGGAAAGGCAGTCACCTGATCGTGAGGACAGGGACGCGCGAAGAAGGGGTAGACTAGCAGGAAATCCAGCAGGGAATCCAGAGATGGAGCGTCAAATACGGGATCTCAGGGCGAGACTCGAAGATATGGAAACCACCCAGAGGTGTGGAGTGGGTACAGTAGAGTTCAGCGATCCTGAGGTTGAAGAGGAAGCTGGACATGACCAAGAAGAGGTCGCCGCAGAAGATGCCTCGACAGAGAGGTTGATCAAAGCCATTTCGAGGATGAGCTCGAAGAC
>ML868204.1:0-20896 GCA_009831015.1 Picea engelmannii
TGTGAAATTCCACATACCACCGAAAATGGCATGACAAGCACTATCCATCTAGGATAGTTTCACCAACAATTTCCTTGATCTTCATCTCATTATTCCACATACAAGCATGGGTTCTCCAACCATTCTTCTAAGATAACTCAATCCGTAAAGAATATTCCCGTGAGGGCTTTCACCATAAGGGGACCACTTTGGAGTTCATCCATTTGTACACCTTATCAATAATGATAAGAACATAATGAGAGCAAGGGTCCTCCAACTATTCTTCTAGGATAACTCAATCCGCAAAGCGTCTTCCTATGAGGGCTTTCACCATAAGGGGACCACTTTGGAGTTCATCCATTTGTGCACCTTATCAANATGATTCATCTATACATTTTTCCAACAATGCATCATATACCAATGAAACCACAACGATCCATATTCATCATATATCAATGACAAGTCATTTATCCATCTTCATCTATGCATTCTCATAAAGGAAAATACATATTATATTACATCAATCATCAATCAATCAATCCTTTGACATCAATCAATCACTTGACATCAGTCAATGACATCAATCAATGAAACCATTGGCATCAATGACAACATGAACGAACAGTTCTAAGCGGAACCCCTGCTCATTCTGGACAGGAGAGAAATAGTACTATAGAACAGAGCCATCGCCCAGGTAAAAGTACAATGGAAGCACTTTAGTCCTGAGGAGGCCACTTGGGAATTGGAGGAAGATTTTTAGAAATCTTATCCAACCCTGTTCCGAGAAAGGAATGAGCACTGAGGACAATGTTGTACTGAAGGGGGAAAGGATGTAATATCCCCAAAAATAAATTATTATTAAATTCTGAATGCACTTAGGAATTTATTTAGGTTTTTGTCAAATTTGAATTTGGAAAATTAACGCCATTTATGGCAATTTCGAATTTGGAATTTAGTTAGTTGTGATTTATTATTGTGACTTTTCAGAAAAGATTTGGTTTTCCCAACCAACTCTTTGACTATGAAACTTGTAAGAAACAAATAGTTTTTATATTTATTACTGAGAGGCAAATGGAACAACTTGGTTGAAATCAGATGACCATGACTCTAGGAGTGGGGAATAGGCCTGAACTACCTCAGGGATGAATTTTACAAGTGGAAAATCAGGAATTTGGCCATTGGTAGCACCTGAAAATCAGGGATTTGTAAGGCTATGAAAATTCCCAAGGAGGAAAACACCTAGGCACAAGATGCTTTTGCATATATAGCATATGGGAGGATGCAGGACACTACCTAGTATGCTGGGGAAAAAGGACATCTCTTGCTGTTATGACCACTATTTTTTGAGTGTGAGGTAGGGAGAATTTCTGAATATGAAAGAGGAATATAGCGAAAGAGGAGCTTTGGGGATTGCCCTCATGGATTCATGGTCAGGCTACGGGGTGAACAGAGCAAGTAGATTGGTTGTTGTGTTCTATGGTTGGGTGGAACTTGGCTATTCCATTTGTTGTCCCAACATATTGTTTAGATATGTACTCCTATCTATTGTTTTTGCTGAATTGTTTTTATTGGATAATGGCTGGAAGAATGAAACTAACTGTAGAATACGTTTTCTTTATAGTTTGAATTTATCAGTGAGTAGAAATAAGAAAACTACTGTGTGTGATAATGGTTGGTGAATGTGTAGAAGTTTACTATTCAAATCATGTATCCTATGAATTCTGCAATAGGAAACAAGTATTAGTTCGATTTTACTGTTTGATATTAGGAAGATTTGGCATAAGTATGAATATAGATTCAAGTATAAACATGCTTAAAAGTATTTCAAATTGCTACAGGTTGACTATTCTTAAGTATATATCTACAAGAAATACCGATGTATGCATTTATAGATTACTGAACATAAGTATTACTGTGATAAGTAGAACCTATACCATATCTATAATTATATCTACGTGTATAGATATTCGCTTGAATAATATTTAAATTGTGCATTTACCAAACGAAATTTTGAGTGAACATCATAATCGAAATACATATATGTATATATGTTGCTACCATATGGATTTTTCGTGCTATTTGAATATCTAATACACAGAAAAATAATTATTGACTATTACAGATATTTTCCATTAAATCCAACTTTATTAAATGTAGAAGAAGGTTACAATACTTCTCCTTTTAGTAATCTCAGAAGAAAATATCTAGCGACATAAATGCATAAAAACATGCTACCTATTACAGATTCAGCACAATGATTAAACAAGTCTTTAAACTCTATATGGTATATGCAACCATAATTATTAAATAGTGAAATTCATATTCAATGCGGGGTTTCCCCCTCTATCTTTCCTTAGGGACTGAAGATACAAGTAACCAACTTTCAATAGGAGCCTGGTGTAAAACTAACATAATAATAGTATCCTAGGGTGGAACCTATATTCCTTCAACAAAACTTGGATGGTTCTTTTTTTTCTTTCAACACTGTAAGTTGGAACTCGAGCACCTTTTGGGTGCGATGTCCTCGTCAAGCCCCAAGCCACTGAGTGTTTAATTCCTCCAAGGGATTACCAAGAATATTAGTAACAAAGTTCTGTAATAAACCAACAAAAATTGAATGTCAAAGCTAGGATAATGTTCAGGATGAATTCACGAAAATTAAGCATTGCAGATTTAATACACGAGTAAACACTTAGCTTGAGGTTTGCGTGGGTATTTTTCCCATCTGCATCGTTGAGAAAACTGTCCATAGACTGAAGGGGAGGAGTGGATATTTAAATGACTGATGGTTACCCTCACAATGGAAATAGGGGTCCCATCATTAGTCTTGTAACCAAATACAAATTAAATCAATGAATCAGAAGCTAACAAACAGATAGAACATTACTAAATATGTAAGATGCAATGCATAAATAGAACTGTAAAGTCTGCACAATATGAAGTGCATCCCACAAAATTTTCCACCTCGGACTGTAGACAGGACGAAGAATTATTGTTCTCGTAATTATCAAATTTACAAACTAATGATAAACAAATGCAGTCAAGAACAGAATTCTGGACCCATGATTTACTTTTCCTTCTATGCGAACGAAGTAAAATTTGATAAGTAAATCACAAAATTCCAGAACAGAGAGTATGGTAATTTATGGAATAATCACGTAGTGGAAGTCTTAGGACTATAACATTATCCGTGCAAGTTTGAACCAGGTAATTTGATCTAGTTTTATTAAAATTACCCAGCGACCAAGAAAACCCTATCATAGTCATAGGATTAATATATGGATTTATAAACCTTATTTTTCAAGGATGAAATATTTTCACAGTGGGTTCCATATGTAACCTTTTCTAGAGTCGGCTCAAGAACTCTTGACCAAATCAAAACAGAATGGTAATTATGAAACCTATAACCACAGATTTCTTTTCTTTCGACAAACTTAAGGGTGACCATAGTGAAATATTTGGACAAAGTGGGATTCTAGGATGAGAAGTATACCTAAAACCCTTGTCTAAATTTCAAACTTAAGCAATAAAAGTCGAGGTCCAATTTTTCTGGAAAACACCCTCATGGTTTCGCATAGATGAATTTAATAGAACACATAGAGGATAACTACACTCTATAGGTATGGAATGTTAGGGTAATGTATAAATTTCGAGTAGGTTTCATCCTCGGGTGTCTCGGTGTTCGATATTCCATGAACGAATTCAAATGATAACATACTAGAATGAGCTTAAAGAGTAGTCTAAGGATAGATACTATTGACAAAATAACTAACAATACGATGGGGTTATCCCTGAACTCATGAAAATTGAACCACCTGGTAAACCACCTACAAAACCTCAACAAAGAGCACAAGTGAAGGGTGGATACCTCGTAGGAAAGGCTAGTATTGTGATCGTCATGAGATAGGTTATAGTCTTACAATACATAGAGAAACGATAGAGTATTCATAGAAAACAAATGATAAGCGAGACTCAACCCTTTAGTTACCAAAAATTTCATTAATGACTGATATTTTGAACTATTTACTCACAGGGTAGAAAAGTCGTTAGAATAAGAGATGAGCTTACCTGGTAAAAGAGAAGAACCAAACAATCGCAAATCCATCTCCTTGTTGTACACAGAATAGGAACCTATCTAGTCACCTTTCCAGTTTTATGCGCAGAGAAAACCCTTGCAAAGGTTAATACTGTAAGTTTTACAAAATGCATAGGATCCAAAGGAAGTTGAAACTTAGTGACCTCTCGTATTAGAGTAATGGCGACGAAAGGTATGGGTACAATGGCCATGTGGTATAAACACGCTTGGCGCATCCACATTGGTCATGCCAACTTAGGAATCAGTACTGTGACAGAACCCTAATAACTTCCGAGCCAGAGACATTATGACATTTATGGACCAGACTAATCTTGCATTTAACCTAACCATAAAGACTATGAGTGAAAATCCCTGTCATTTTATCCGGGATGAGGTATTGCTGGAAAAAAAGGGGGTCAGACTCGGTAGTACATCGAGTCTAGTGTCGAGTTGTCCTGCTAGGTGGGAGGCCAAATCTCAGCGCTAAACCTCGCCATCCCAATCAAACCTATTATATGTATATAACTCACGTGTGAGTTCAGTTCCCTCTAAATACCAGGTTAAAGGTTTTAACGAAAACAAAACTACCAAAAATAACCATAAAGATAACAGTTAGAATGCGCTATTAGCATTGGCATAATGGTGAAGAATAGACCCGTATACGTTCATAAGTGATAAAGTGGAAAACTATAGGTAAAAACATATGTTAACAAGATTCATGTTTTAAAAAAAATACACTACCTCGCTCGACTTTAAAACATAGGAGATACCTATTTTTATCCATAGTGGACTTTGGTAAAGAGTGTATGTCCACCATCCCTGTCAACGAATATGTTATTCTTGAGATTTTAAATTATAGACAAAAAACAAATACCTTGGTAAGGGAATGTGTTGTGGTAATTTAGTTGTACTCCTTCATTGGACATGACATGGAGGGTATGAGGATTTGGTTAAAAGCAGATTTCCATGTTAGGTTAGATTTCCTATAGACTGGTGGAGATAACCAAATCACAGTTCCTTCATGCATAAATAAATCTCTCGTCAGTCAAGATGACTATTTTGATATGCACTAAATTAACTTAACAAGTTTGACTTCGCGAGAAGGTCATCAACCTGTTATTAGAAATTACAGGTTTAAAATGATTAAATATATTAGAGTAAAAGTGGTAATGCACCTATCATTTTTTTTATTTAGGTAAATTTGGGGTACATTACATAAGGATAGGTGGTTGTAGCCACCTTCTGGTTGTAGCCAAATAACATGGCGGGTTGTAGCCAAAGAATTGGGGAGTTGGAGCTTACTTCAGGTTGTAGCCTGAGAAACTATGTGGTTGGAGAATCCTTCTAGTTGTAGCTGGAAAACAAAGGAAGTTGGTGCTTCCAATGAATGTAATTATTAAAGACATATAAGAAAACGAATTATGTGGTTTTCTCCCGCTTTGGGTTTCCACGTAAAAATACTGGTGTACTATGTATGTGTATGATTTCTCATTTGTTCATTGTTTATTCACTCTACAACTATTGGATGATAATGATACATTGATATAACACTTGAATTTTATGGTTAAAAAGGATTAAATTTATCTATTACTGATTCACCCCCCCTCTCAGTAATCCAACACTCTCCCGGGTATGAGCCTTTCTATCCCCCCTCCTATTAGTGGTTTGATTCATGATTTTAAATTTATGAAAATGGATTTCTCCCTATCCCTTCAAGATATCCCTTTCCCTAAAACTTTGTCTCAATGGGAAGAGTCTCTTTCCCCCTCTTCCACCTTTCCACCCATTGCTTCATGTTCCCTTCTCCCAGCATCACCTCATAGCTCCCCATATTCTCAATCCTATGACGAGCCTTCTACTGATGGCTCTGAGGAAAGGGAAATCTTCTTTCAACATTGAAGTAGGTTCATCTTTCCCCCTTGGTGATTGATTCTCGGATAGGCACAAATCCCAACTAACAAAAATCAAAGCAGGGTCGTGGTCATATCTCCCGTCTCTCAAAGGCTCAAAATTGAGCTTTACTCAACATTGCTTCGGGAAGGAAAAGGTCTATTTTTGGGGATCTTAGAGTAGTGAACACCCCTGATGGTGCTCCCCCATGAAATTTCTCACATTCAACTATAGGGGTCTGGCGAGTTGCCAAAAGAAATATTCCTTGAAGCGGTCAGTTACTCTTTATCATCCTAATGTTATTCTTCTCCAAGAAATAATGGCATATGCGGTCCTTGTGACTCAAAATATATAAATGTTTCTTCATGGATGGCAATTGACAGGTATTGATGAAAATGATAGGTCAAGGGGTTTGGTGATTGGGTGGCACTCCCACTTCGTTAAGATTTGGAATTATTGAGCCCTTGCCTCCTATATCGCAGTGGACATTCTGGTGGAAGGTGTGGGTTTGGAATTTAGGGTTTTAAAAGTATATGGTTTTTATACTGAGAGGGACACTTTCTAGGAACCTCTTCTCAAGATATACTTTCTCATGGTTGAGAATCTCATTCTGGGTGGGGAACTAAATTTTTCTTTGGGGGAGGCCTAATTTTGGGGCCCAAATATGCTCTCTGATCACAAATATTCCCTTTTTCACTCATCTTTTGTCATTAAATGTTCTTTTGGATATTTCTCCATGGAAGCTTCTTCCTACTTGGAGGAACATGCAGACCGAGGATTATTGGGTGGCAAAATGGTTAGACTTATTGGAAGTGGGGGAAACTCTGATCAATCATCGGTTTGGTTGGATATCGAAGGGGGTCCTAAAAAACCTATGCCCCTCTTCAAATTCAATGCCACCTGTATCTCTGATGAGACTTTTCAGAACCTTATAAAGGAAAATTGGGTCAGTTATGATGTGGGTAATGGCCAATATGATGTAGTTCAATTTGTGACAAATCTTAAAAATTATGCAACTGGTGATCCCTTGGGCAGGGATGATTTTAAGGATGGAAATTTATTTTAAAATGTAGAAACCTTGGCGAATCTTACTAATCCTTAATATGCCAACTACAAATGTTTGGCGATATTTTTGAAAAAAATATTCAAATTTCTAAGTATTTTATACATTTTTTTATAAAATTTTGGTGATTTTTAAGGTAAAATAATTGTATCCTATAGAATTTGGGTGAATCATTTTTAAAATAGCGAATCTCTTTTTTGGAAAAACCATGGAAAATTATCCCATGAGCGAAATTTAGCCCCTAAAATCATCCTTTCCCTTGGGCTCATGAGAAGAGAAAAAATGACGAGAAAGAACTAAGGAAAATTTAATCCCAACTCAATCAAATTTATCAATCTACTGATGTTGGTTTTTCTTTGGCATCCTCACAGGATAACATAAAGGCTCTTGAGACTCGATGAAGTAAATTGATATTATACCAGGAGGCTTCCTGGAGGTTGAAGAGTCAAACTATCTGACTATACAAAGGGGATGAGAACACCAAATTCTTCCAAGCTTATGAAAAAGTATGGAAATATTCAAATACCATCTAGAAAATCAAGGATCAAGAGGATTGTAAAGTTTCTTCCTTTGAGGGTCTTTCCTAGATGGGAAAAAATCATTTCCAAACACTTTTTAGGGTCAAGCCGAGAGCTAATATCATTGATATTGTTCTATTGGAACATTTTTTACCCAGATTCATGGATGAGGAGGGAAATAGATATTTATTTATTGAAGTATCTAAAGTTGAGTTAAAAGAAACACTCCAAGTTTCTAGAAATATAAGATCCCATGGTCGGATGGGTGGACGGTTGAATTTTATATTGGTTTCTACAAGCTTATTGGTGTTGATATTCTGAAAGTTGTTGAGGAATCTAGAAAGAATGGGAGAATACATGCCCATTTCAACTCAACTTTTATTGAGCTCATTCCAAAAGAGGATGATCCTCAATATTTTGATGAGTTTAGGCCTATTTCCCTATGCAACTACATCTATAAAACCGTGGAAAAAATTATAGCTCGGCAGTTAAAACCTATTTTATCGGACTCTATATATCAAGAATAGTTTGTTTTTCTGGAAGGTCATCAAATTCATAAAGTTGTTGGGGTGGCTCATGAGGGTCTTTACATACTAAATACCTATAGATATTAAGGGTAAATACTAAATATTTACCTCTCAAAAGCATATGACTATGTAAACTGGTCCTTCATAAGGCTTCTTCTCACTCACTTGGGGTTGGAGATTCCTTTCATCGAATGGGTGATGGCCTACATATCTTTAGTCTCCTTTTTGGTGCTCATTAATGGTGTAGCCTCACCTTTTTTCACTTTGGAAAGGGGCCTTAGACAAGGTTTCCCTCTCTCCCCTCTTCTTTTTCTTCTCGTAGCAAAGGGTTTAAGCAGAGCCATTGGGTTGCATGTTAGTGTAGGAAACTTTCAAGATATTATGGTCGCCCTGGGTATTAGAATTAGCCATTTTATTTTTTTCGATGATGTGATTATTTTATGTAGTGGTCAACCTAGGGATGCAAAGAAGTTAGCAGAAATACTTAATCACTTCCGTTCATCCACATGGATGATAATCAATCCTAAAAAATATACCCTTACATTCAATGGGTTGGAGGAAGAGGTTGTCAAAGCGTATCGATATTTCTTACTTTTTCCGACTCAAAATTTCTCTGATGATATTAAATATCCAGAGTTCCATATAAATCCTATTTTTTATTGCAAAGAGGATTGGAGGTGGATTTTGGCCAAGCTGGAAAAAAGGCTAATATTCAGGAGTTTCAGGTGGTTGTCTAGGGATGGAAGGTTAACCATGGAAAAATCGGTGTTGGAAGCCATCCATGTTTACTGGATGTCTCTTGCTTGGATTCCAAAGGGAATTTTAGAAAATTCCAAGCATATGTGATTTATATTCATATGGTATAGGTCTCACGATTAGTATACTTTGCCTTGGGAAAAATGGGAGTGACTTGCTCAGCCCAAAGCTTTGGGTGGTTTGGGTTTAAATAATATTTTCTTATTCTCAAAAGCATTGGCAAATAAAGTCAGTTGGAATATTCTTTCAAATTAAGAACTATGGACCACTATGGTGAAACACAAATACATTCATTTGGATTCTTTGGATGAATGGATTGGGAGACCAGTAAAGTACCATTGGAATTGCTCCATAATTTGTAAAGTTTTGGTTTCTTTTTTCCCGGTGGTGAGTGGTGGCTTAGTCTGGAGAGTTGGCAGAGGTAATCATGTTTGTATCAAGGATGATCCCTAGATAGAGAGAGGGAACTCACATATTCTAACAAATGATCTTATTTCATGGATCCAACTACAATATATTCACTTTTTACATCAAATTTTGGACTTGGTTTCAACTTCCCTGTGGCTGCTAGGGTGGAGGATCTATGCTTATTTTGGATTAGATGACAATCACTCTTTGTTATGGGATAATTATATCGCAAATATTAGGGCTGGGCATATCAGGATTACTAATCGAGAGGATGAATTGGTCCAACAAAAGGTTCTACGTGGGGTCTATACTCCCAAATTGGGTTATATTGCTCTAAATATTAATTTTCTTCAAAGGGAGACTTGTTGTTGGTGGAGTGGTTTATGGAAGTTAAAATTTCCTTATAAGGCTAAAATTTTCATGTGGTCTACTATAAATGACAAGGTCCCTACTTGGGACAATATGAGGAAGAGGAACCCAGGTTGATGCCCTCTCTGTAAAGCAGAAAATGAATCTATTGTTCATATTCTTATCCCATGCCCTTTTACTCAATGATTTTGGAAAGATACCTCGACCCTTCTAAGACAAGAATGTGTTTGGGAGGTGTTGAGGTCATTTCTCACTTTCAAAATTTCCCTTCCCTTTTCTATTTCCCCAAATTCTTTTCTCCCCTTCTTTTCCCTCTTCTATACTTACCCATTTTTCCCTCTTTTTTTTCCCTTCTACTATTCCTTTCTAGTTTTATACTTAGTCACAATTTTTCATACAACGAGTTCCCGGGTTGGAGGACTTAAGAATCCTCACCTCCATCTATAAAATCACATCATGAGTCCAACCGAACGCCATGCTTTTCCATACTTAGCCAATTTTATGATCGCAGGTTCCCGAGTTGGTGGGATCAAACTCTCATGCCCCCATGTTCTGTGATATACATCTTGCACCAAAATTTTTTGTGATCTACACTTTGAACCTCAGAATCCATGAAATTCCAAGTCTCATTCTACCTACAATGCATTTTTCCTTTCCACCCTTGTTCCCTTCCCAAATCACATTTATTATGCTTTTAATGCTAAAATCTCACCATACAGGTTTGAAAGGATTGCCATTAATAAGTGAAAGGATCGAGGAGATTTCCTATTAAAACGGAATAAACCAGGATTCATAGAGGATTATATTATCCCCCTCCAACGTCCATTTTAAACATTATCTGGAGCAAAGGAACGTTCTCGTCAACTTATGGTAGCAACTCGACAACAGTTATGTGGAGATACAATAAATATTTTTGGGCGCGAGGACTAGAGTTTTCAGTGGTCTAGAGCGTATTCCTACTATTCATCCCCTTCTGCCTAGAAGGAAGCAATTTGGACGTCTGGAATTGTGCACACAGGTTGTGTCCTAAAAGTATTTGACTGTAACGAGTTGGTCACCTGGTGCGCCGAGAGATATATTCCAAGCCAATAGACTATTCATTTGCATGACCATTCCCATATCTCTCTATCGCCTCAGGTATTCCATAATATGTTGAGACTTACCGAGCCAATGCTTACCTTCAAGGGAGAATATTTCAGGAAGTTATTAAAGAAGCATGACAATGGATTGGACCTCCTACCTGAATTCCTAGAGAACTCAATAGTCGTCCCTGAGGACACCACAAGATTGTAGGTTAGCTCATTTAAAAATCCTTTTCGAGAAATTGCATGGATTTTCATGAGGATATCAAGACAAGAAACTGCAACCAACATTTCTCAGATGATTTTGTACATTCTATATGTTACAGTCAAAGAACAATCCATCTTCGATTGGGGTAAGTTGATTTCCATTGAAATATCTTCCCAATTGTCACAATAAAAGAAGGAGAAGAAATTATTTATGTCATCTTATTTGGTTTTCGCGATAGCACATTACTGTCAGTTTCTGAGATTATTTGTGTGTAAGAAGGTAAACTGCGAATTTGACCCACTAACCTTTTGGTATCAAACATTATGGAGGCACAAGGCCTCCCAACATTTTTATGAAGTTTTTAATAAATTTGTCTCATTTTTTAAAGGCTTGGTGTTTGGAAAGGACACTCCTTGGATGTATGACCAGGCGAGTAAGTTCCTAGATAGGAAGGGGACACTAGAACAAATGGAGAATTATAACATTATAAGGATTTTTGGTTCCAAGGAAAATCCTTCCTTCCTTCTGTGCCACATATCTAACAAAATGTTTGTTGCTGAAATAACAAGGCGATACAACTATTGGTTTAATTTTTTCCATGAAAAGAGAAAAAATAAATTCATACCTCTTCCTTGGAAAGTTGGGTACTGTTGGATGCAAACCCATTCTGGGGAAAAGGATATTTTTGCGAAGAAAAGAACGAAGGGAAGAAAGGACAACTGGAAGGGAAAGAAGCACGTGCGAGGGAAGCATGTGAGGCGTTCATGCAAGGGAGACCTAATGATGTTAGGGTTAGGGTTTTTTCAATGTATTTTAATGGATGATGAGCCAATAATATATATAAGTAGTACTTAGGAGGTCTAGAGGGGGACTGGTGGGAAACATAGAGAGTCTAGAAGTTGCAAGGTTTGTAAGAACTGTACTATTTCGTAAGCTGATGAACTATAGGAGCATTGAGAAACTTGATCTTGAGAATTAGATAATAGGATGAGGATCCTGGTGTGATATAGTCAGCCTCACAGGGATCGGGAAGCCTATTGAGAGTGGAAGATTAAAGACTATAAACACGCGCGGCGTGACATATTACTGAAATATAATAGAGAGATTGAGAGCCAGATCTTTGTGGACGTATCCCAAGAGGGGGTGAACCAAGGTAAAACTTGTGTTGTATGATTCAATGTATGCACCTCTATTGTTCTTAGAAGTAATTTCTAGATGAATGAATGAAAGAACTAGTTATATATGATACTCCACATGCATGAATAGAATGACTTCTTTAATCAGATGTTAGATTAAATAAATAAATATTACAAGGTACAACCACAGATCTCCACTCATTCCTAGGCTACAAGAACCTAAGTATTGCAAACACCCATAGATATATCTTGGGTGATACTGCACAGTACACCCTATGTGTTGCATTGCCTTCTGGTTTACTAAGGGGGGCGATAGTTTTAGCGGTATTTTGTTGAAAGTTTGTTACATATGAACTTGGGTCAATCTATGATAGTAAGGTAAGATAAGAGTAGATAACTAATAAAGTATAATAACAAACCAACAAATGGTTCCATTGTCAGTTGGTTGGAACAAGATGGGATTGAGTGATTGAGATTTGTTGAAGACGCATCAAAAGAATTCCAGATCGGACGACAAGATGTTAATAGAATGAGAAAATAAAATGGGATGTTGAGACCTTGGAACCCAATGAAAGCATATATAAAGAGCTAGTTGAAAACAAAGGAGTTGTATTTTGCACAAAAAGACAATATAAAATTGAAGTTAACACCACACAAATATCTGGACAAGTACGTATTCAACAACTTGCATGAAGTATTTTTTTTGTGAATTCTCACATGTATTGTAGGAGTGGATATCAATTTTGAAATACAACCATCCTATGAATTGGATCAGACAGCTAGAGTGGAATCTTGTAGAGATCATGCAGTTACAACAAGTTGACAATAAATTTATGCGTGCAATATATTTCTGGTTAGACAACATTGTAGCAGGATTTATCACATAATTTGCAGTAGATACGACGAAGTCTTATAGTGCAGTAGATCAAGAGTTCTTGAAGGGACTTGGAGGTAGTTATATTAGATCTCTATATACTTCTCTTAAGATATTACTATATAACAAAGATGTAATGAAAATGGCCTTAGACATCTAAACTTCTCTGTGTGCATGGGGGAAGGGGGGAAGCACTAATAGGAGAAGGAGAAATGGAGGGAGAAATGGATAAAGGAACAAAGGAGGAGGCCTTGACACAATCATGATCAACGAAGAGCATATCAACTAGATCATGGAAACAATTAGAAGAACTCGCAGTAGAGTACCCTACCAATATAAGATGGACACCAAGAAGAGATTCGTAGCCGTGAGGGAGGGTTTGGCAAGTTGTGAAGAAGAGGTAGAGGATCTACGGGCTGTGGAGAAGATTGAGGAAATCCTGTGCACGACATATGAGAGGAAGAAAAAAGGTCCAAGAGTGAGAATAGAAGGAAACTCTCCTATCCATATCAGTCTCAGTGTGGAACCCATAAACCCATGTGCGACTAATACACCAATGAGAACACCACCATTTAGAAAACTGAATTTTGGGAGAAGGAAGACAGAAGGAAGTACATATACACAGGGAAAAAAAACTGGGGGAGCCACTTCAGGAAGCATTAGTCAAGTATATACACCACGCAGAGGTAGTAGTTCAGCATTCAGGATGGCAGGACATGATCCGACCATCAGGTTACCAGAATTCAAAGGAGAGGCGTCAGAGGTCCTTGATAAGCACTTGTTCATTTGTGAAAAGATCTGGGAAGAAGAACATATCATAGATGAGGAAACTAATATTGCGTAGTTAGATATCATGCTAATAGATTGCGCACTATATTGGTACATGAGCTTAGCTGCAAACAGTCCACCGGGGACACCCAAAATGATTGGAGATATCAAAAAGCTATTGATAAGTGAATTCTAGAAGCCTAGTTCAGAGGATCAATACATGAATGAGATGATATAGATTAGACAGAAACTAGGATAATCTGTGTGGGATATTGACCAGAGATTCAAACTATTGAAAGGAAAGATAAAGTATGTCATGATAGATATGCAACATAGACATTTTTTTTTCAATTCACTAATCCCACACTTTAAATACCCCCTGTGAAAACAAAAGTTTCAGACTCAGGCAGAGGCTCTGCAGGAATCCCTACAACTGGAAGAGATCCAATATCATAAGACATATCCATCCATAGAGGATTTGAAGGAAGATTTGAAGAACTTACCATTTCAGCTAAACCATAACAAAGTTAAGGACAAAAGAGAATATTTTTGGTGTACCACATGTAGGACAAAAGGACATCATAAGAATGAATGCCCAACATTCATGTAGTACATGGCAGCAGGACTTCCAAACCATTTTCCAACAGGAGTACTATGGTGTAAGATCTGTAAAAAATAGGGACATGATCCATATCACTGTCCAATGATGCATAAATACCAGACAATACCTAACATTGCAGGACCATGAAACGAATGAGGGAAAGAACATCATATGCTTATAAGGTGCAAGAAGAAATGATGATCGAGCAAGTTACACCATAGTTTAACCAAGTAACATCCCCATGTAACACTGTGCAACAACAATATAACAATGCGCAGTCGCAGTACAATACCTCACAACCACACTGTAATCCCACACAATATAACCAGGCGCCCCAGTACAACGCACCACGAGGAGATCGAGTTGTCTATAAAGGTGGAGGAAGAGGAATATGAGGCTTTGGAAGAGGCATATGACCAATGTTATGCCACACTTGCCAAAAAACACGACAATATGAAAGATAATGTCCACTTCCACCTATGACATGTATGTATTGTCGCACATCAGATCATGACACAAATGAATGTCCTACACTATTGGGGAAGATCCAGGAAAAGCAAAATCAGAACAATCATATTGTTCAGTGGATTTAAACGGAAGAAAAGGATGACAGAAGAAACATCAACATAGTTATGCATGGAGGAGCTAAGACATGAAACAATGCAGTAAGAGAAGATCCAACACAACACCAATGGGTGAAGAAGAATGTCAAACCGCATAAGCAATTTGATGTGTAGAATGAAAAGGAGATATTCACGCATGCCAGACAAGAATTATTGAAGCCAGATATTACATTGACATCAACTACATGAAATAAGCATGAAGTACCAGCATACACAATGCCTGCATCGTTGGATCACACTAAAGAAGCAGAACCCCTAGGACAAGTAAGTATGATTAAGATTCATTTGCAATCCTATCTCAAACTACTAAATGACCCATCATTTATTAAAGTGTTACAAGATATGTTAGAAATATGTAGCACATAGGTAGAAGGAAAGATAGAACATAAAACAATTAATCATCTGCATACAAGGAGGAGAACAAGCAGAGAATTCTAACTAAATGATAGCATTGGAGATTTCAACATGCGAGATATTATATTGGATTTAGGATCCGAGGTAAATGTGTTACCAAAGATGACATGGCAATGTATGGGAGAGCCCACATTAGGATATTCACCTATTCAGCTGAAACTAGAAAATCAACACAGCGTTCTAGCAATTGGAAGGCTAAAGGGGGTGACAGTAGATCTAGATGGAGTGCACACTAAAGAGAATTTAGTAGTGATAGAGATAGTGGATGGAACAACACCTTATCTGGCATTTCTTGGCTTGGATTGGGCATTTGAAAATCAATCCATAATCAACTTAAATAAAAGGAAGATGACATTCGAGTCATGAGAATACAAATTCATTGCACCATTAGATCCATCAGAACGAGAAAGGTTTGTAGAACCCACTTGTTTAGACCTAGAGGAAATTAACTAGTTGTACAAAACAACTGCACGAGAAGAAGATGATGTGAATCCAACTACAGATGGGGTACTCAGTTGGAGAAGTATCATGTCATGCATGTTGGACTAAGATACAGGCTTAGAGAATTCGTAGCAGAGGTTACATGAAGTCTCTACAAGAATATGCGCAAGAATAGACCTCGCAGTAATATGGGTAGGTACGGAGATGAGGGAAAATCCCATCTTCCATGGCATGAATGAATTAGAAGCATTCTTAAAAAGATACGGATATGAAGTGTTATAAAATCATATGCTCCTAACTGTGGATATAGAACTCAAGGAAACACTTTCAATATGGTGGGGTACGCACAACGAGACAGTCAGGGACTCATACCAATGTAAGTGGTTACTACGCATCAGATTTGGCGCAGAACAAGGACACAACCAACTGTAGAAATGTGACAGACACGGGGCATCAACATAACATTTGGAGAAGTGAAAAACACTATGGAGGATGACACCACCATAGGAATGGCCTCATCACTTTATTCACACATTAGAAGGGATTCCAGCAAACTGGTATATAGATCAGGAATTGTGTAGAGGAACTAAAGACTGGAAAATATTACAACATAATTTTACAGTCACGTTCTCATTTGAACATGAGAAACCCAACATAGACTCAACACTCAAACAAATCAGAGGTGTGATATTCATTAAAGAACCAAAAGTTGAACTTATAACAGAAGATCAACAACAGAACAAACAGACAGTAAAAGAACTATTGTCATGCTACCATGTGTAGAAAGAAGCACCAGATGAAGATGACTTGCACAACATTCAGATAACATAAGTTGAAGGTCAAAGACAGGTGGAAGGTCCACCTCTCGAATTAGAAGTATTTGTTGTGATGATAAAGGTGACGAAAGTCAATGTTGGGACAACTGAGAATCCCAAAATGGCCAGCATTGGAGACTATTGGGATGAGCAAACATTAGAAAGAATAACAGAGTTACTACGTGAGTACAACAACCTGTTCCCAAAAACATTCAAATAAATGAAAGAAATAGTAGGAGAGCTAGGTGAAATGAAGATACCTCTCAGATATGAGGTGAGACCGATCAAACAGAGACCATATATACTAAACCCAATATATAACCAAAAAGTGAAAGAAGAAATTGGCAGGATGTTGGAGGTTGGAATCATATAACCAATAGAGGAATTTGAATGGGTAAGCCCTATGGTAGTTCAAGAGAGGAATAAGGGAGGGATAAAGATATGTTTCAACCTGATGAAGTTGAATGATGCTTGCATACATGACCCTTTCCCTACTCCTTTCACATATGAGGTGTTGGGGAATGTAGGAGGCTAGGAAACTTACTCATTCACCGATGGGTTCTCAAGTTACCATCAGATCAAGATAGCTCTAGAACATAGGCAAAAGACCACTTTTTCCATAGAATGGGGATCCTACCAGTACATAGTCATGCCTTTTGGACTGAAGAATGCACCAACAATAGTTTCTAGAGTAGCCATAGCTGCATTCAAAGAATTCATCCACCAGTTTGTAGAGGTATATCCATATGATTGGACAATCTAAAGTTTATTGAAATACCATGTAGAGGTGTTGAGTCTGATGTTATAAATATGCAGACATTGTCAAATATCGCTAAAAATCAATAAGTACATCTTCAGAACACCCTTTGGGATACTATTGGGACATATAGTGTGAAAACAAGGCTTGCTAGTAGATCTTGCCAAGATTGCAGTAATTGTTAATCTATCACCACCAAAATCAATACGTCAATTAAGAGAAACATTGGGACACACATGATATTACAGGAAATTCATAAAAGGGTATGCGTAGATCACTGCACCAATGCAAAAACTATTGAGAAAAGATAGAAAGTTTCAGTGGAATAAGGATTGTCATAGAGGATTAGACACTCTAAAAGAGAAGATGGTAACCACACCAATACTGGTATTCATGAATTTGTAAAAGACATTCCATGTGAATGTAGATGCATCAACCATAGAACTTGGAGCTATTCTGGTGCAACCAGTAGTAGGGGAATTGAACCATCCTATAGAATTTGCTATAAGAAAATTTTCAGAGTAAAAGAATAATTACAATAACACAGAAAGATAAGGCCTAGATTTGGTCTATGCACTTCATACGTTCAGACATTACTTACTGGGAAAATATTTCAAAATGTTTACAGATCATTTAGCTCTCAAATACCTGGACAATAAGCCTATGTTGGGGGGGAGAATTTGTAGATGGTTATTTTTTTTCCGAGAATTTGACTTCAAAGTGATAGTCAAACTAAGGAAGTTGAATGCAGGACATGATCACTTGTCAAGGATCACCAATGGAGAGGAACCTACAAATCTAGAGGAAAACTTCCCTAATGCACAATTATTCTTAGTCCAAGTAGCTGATGAATATTTTGCTAACATCATTCAATACTTGAGTACAGGGACTGCTCCACAAGAATTCAACACTATGCATAAGAAAAACCTGGTAGTCAGAGAGCTACAGACTATCAATTGATTGCATGCCACTTATACAATATGATTGCAGACAACATCTTGAGAAGATGTGTACTAGAAGATGAAATACCTAGGATTTTAGCAGAAGCCCATGAGGGAATAACAGGAGGACATTATATAGGTAAATATACCACACAAAAGGTATTGCGAGCAAGACTATGATGGCTGACTATTCACAAAGATTCAAAGGACTACTGCTAGAGATGTGATGTATGTCAGAGGGTTGGTAAAACTAATAGATGAGATGAGATTCCTCAACGACCACAAGTAACTTTGCATTTATTCGAAAAATAGTCAATAGAATTTGTGGGACCGATTGACCCACCAACAAAAAGGTTAGGAGCAAGGTATATTATTAATGCGACAAAGTACTTAACAAGATGGGCAAAAGAAGCACTAGTAAAAGATTGCAACGTAGAGACAACAACACATTTCTTGTTTGAGTAAGTGATCACTAGATTTGTATCCCCAAGGATCTTGATGAGTTACCAAGGCACTCACTTCATTAACAACATTATTAAGGCTATGAATGAGGAGTTTGAATTTTATCATCAAAAGAGTACACCATATCATTCTCAAACAAATGGAAGAATGGGAGCCTTTAATAATATCTTAGAGAATGCACTGACAAAGATCTACAATGTCAATGGGGATGATTGGGACTTGAGGATACCAACAGTATTGTGGGCCTACAAGACCACATGTACAGGGAATACACCATTTATATTGGTGTATGGATGAGAAGAAGTGGTGCCATTATAATTTTTGGTACCTAGCCTGCGCATAACAACAATTACTGACATGACAGAGTGAGGCGCAGTACAAGAAAGGCTAAGTCAGATGATGCTCATGGAAGAAGATAGAATTATAACAGGGTTTCACCAATAAGTACAAAAAGCAAGGGACAAAGCTTGGAATGATAGACATATTAAAAGGAAAAGTTTCAAGGAGGGAGACCTAGTTTTGGTGTACGACAATAAATCTCTTCAACACCCAGGAAAACTCAGAATGCATTGGTTGGGACCATATGAAGTAAATACCATCATAGATGGGGAATATTTAGAGTTGAAGGATTTGGGAGGAACAAAACTTAAAGGAATGATCAATGGGATTCGACTGAAACTGTATAGGGATAGTCGACCTCTTAGCACTTAAAAAAAAAAAATGTACCAGACAACAAAGGAATACACATAGCAATAGAGGGGTTATTGCGCCAAACACCAGAAGACAACAAGCAGCTAGAATAGAGTTAGAACAACGAAAAAAAATTTCCACGCGCACTGACGAAACAACATAACGCACACTAGGAAAACTTAGCGCACCGAAAAAAGGACCAATGGTCAGAAAAAGGTGGAAATTGGAAAAGTGGTGGTTATGAAAAACATGCACCAAATGGCACAGTCTATCAAAATTGAATGACAAGAACTTTCAAAGTGACATCGCATTAATCACGCCAACTGGTGACGTCAAGAGAATTAAATGTCAAGTATGCGGGAAGCACCAATTTATTTAAAACATAGCTTGAGTAACTTCTCTGAGAAGTTTCACGCCACTTGCTATAGAAGGAAGGCAAGTAGGTAACGAAAGGATTATTGTGAAATCATGAAAGCATAGAGCGATAGAGTATACAAAGAAAAGGGAGATCTAGCAAGAGTTACAAAGCAAATTAGCTCGACTGAAATCATCTTAACCACCATGGCACCACACAAGCTAGGTGCATCGAGCTAGGCCTGTAGAAAACCTCGAAGCAACCCGTTAACGGGTGTTTATGACACACCGTCAATGGGAAGGGAAGATCCAGTTCGTGGTTGTCTAATTAACCCAAGTTATTTGGTATAATCTACCCTGACGGGTTTTATGGCTCCGTTATCCAACTAAGATCCTAAAACAATTTAAAATATGCGAACTAACTAAATATATTACTCTAACAATCCACACTTTAATTACAAATTCTTAACTAACAGTATTTATGTACAATGGTTATATACAGTTTACAAGGTTTGAGCAAATCCTTGTGTAAATAATTATTTTAAGATAATGGATCTAAACAAGAAAAAATAAACAAAATTATTCTAGTACTCTAATTACCAAACTAATAAATGATGAATGAACAAGATTGTAAATGATATAACAAAAATAGACAAAGAAAATTAACGTTTAAATGATGCAATCACTCTTCATTCACAAATCAACAATTTAAATAAATAATAGATTGACTAACCGTTTGTTGATCAACAGTACTAAGCTAAATTCATCTATCTATATTTGTATGATCTCCTCTTAACCTTTGTCAAGTGTAAACCTATGAAAAAAGAAAGAATAATACTTCCTAAAGAAACTCACATAGGTCTTTTACATTCTGAAACGCGTTTATGATGACAGCAAGACAAATGATTATATATCATGGACCACTTTAGAATGTCCAAATAACTGAAAATGAAAGAAATTCCAATCCTCAGTAAATGGTGTTACCAACTATCTAGTATCAGATGTAAACTCAAAATACTTGAATGGATGATCAACCACAGATATCAAAGGAACCAAAATATAATGAACCATATAAATGAAAACATAACATGAAAAATTATATGCAAAATAGTCTAAAGCTAGTTCAATACAAATAAAGTTTCATA
>WSFP011438007.1:0-20895 GCA_009831015.1 Picea engelmannii
ATATGAAGGAGCAACGACAACTAAATTGCAAACATTAAGAAGCAAATTTGAAAATGCTAAGATGTGTGGTAATGAATCAGTCTATGATTATATCACAAAAGTGCAAGATCTTGTTAATCAAATGAGGCACTAGGTGAGTATATTCCATCAAGAAGAATGCTTGAGAAAATTTTACGAAGTGTTGTGCCTAAATTTGAAATGGTCGTCACTAGTATTCTCATCTCCAAAGATTTAAATACAATGGGAATTGATGAATTGAGTGGTTACTTGCCAGTTGTTGAAGAAAGCATTGCAAATGAGCACGTGAAAAAATCTTTTTCCACAAGGTTTAGAAGAAGAGGAAGAAGCAGAGGACAATATCATAATCGAAGTTATTAGATCAGAGTCAACATCAACTAATTCCCATAATTCATATAATTATCAGGGAAATGCATCCTACCTCAAGAAGCGGAGGAAGAAGTCCCAATCAGTTTTTCAAAGGAAGAAGCAAAGAAGGATCTTGTGGAAGAGGAAGAGATGGGTCTAGAGAAAAGATATGGAGGACAATGTTAGTATTGTAACCGATTTGGTGATTTTGAGAAAGATTGCAGAGATAAAATGCATGATTTGGCAAATAAAGGTGCTAAAATTGCTGTTGAAGAAACAAAAATGAGAAGTTGTTTATATCTGTTTTAATGGCACATAATGAAGAAAGTGAGGCTTGGTATGTTGATTTGGGATGTCCAACACATATGACATCTTAGGAGGAATTGTTTACTAGAATAGATGACAATTATTTTGGTAAAGCGATATTTGGAGAGGGTAGTGCTTCAAAAGTTAAAGGGAAAGGTATAGTGGCTATCCCAACATTGAATGACAACAGGAAGTTTATTAATGATACATTGTTGACATCAGTGTTGAAAAAGAATTTACTTTTTATAGGGCAAATGATGGAGCAAAATTACAAGTTCGTGTTCGATAACAAAGAATGCTTAATCATGGACAAACTCAACAGAATTTCAGTTGTGGCAAGAGGAGAGATGGCTACAACTAGGATTTTAAAACTCACATTTACCTCAAGTGAGTCACACAGTAAATTTATATTTATGTGGTCCCATGGAGACTTTGTCTTTGGAAAGGCAAGGTACTTCCTAATTTTTATTGATAATTACCCCATAAAAACATGGGTGTATTTCTACAAGAAAAGTCAGAAGTCTTTACATATTTTCTTTAGTTCAAAGAATTGGTTAAAAACAAAGTTGCTTGAAGGTTCTCACCCTCATATCAGATAATGGGGGAGAATATAATTCTAATGAATTTATTAATTTTTGCAAGATGAATGGTATAAGGCGAGAGTTTACAAATTCATATACTCAATAGAATGGTGTTGTAGAAAAGAAGAACAAGACCATTGTTGAGATGGCTAGAAGTATTTTGAAAACAACAAAACTTGGCAATGAATTTTGGGCTGAAGCAATTCATACAACATTCTATATGTTGAATAGGTGTCTTATAAGAGTAGTTTTGGATTTGACTCTAGGGGAAGCATGGTCAAGGTACAAACCTAGTGTTGCACACATGAGAATATTTGGAAGCATTGCATATGCACATGTCCCTAAAGAAAAGAGGAAGAAATTGGATGATAAAATCACATAGATATACAATATCATTTTGTTCGAGATTTGGTTCAATAAGGTGGTGTTTGAGATTATGTATTGTGTTATTGCACACTCTGTAGCTTGGGCAAAGCCCAACCCAATCCATGGAAGTGTGACAACTATGGGAGTACCTACCCACTGTCAGCTTAGATAGATACTCCTCTCGTTTTAGTGATGATAAAATCACCACAAGGGGGGAATCCCGGTGACCCTAGGGGGATTGAGATGGAAAGTGAGACGATGATCAATGGACTCCCCTATAGATCAAGATTGGAGAAAGAGTAAGGCTTGAGAATGAGTCTTGTTGAGGGAAGATGGTTGCCAAATGTTGTGTACCTGCAAAACAATGTTAGCCCTGATCGGAACAAGACAATTGATAGATATACAAGCCTTAAACCAATGGGAATCAAGCAAGAAGCCTTGCTGTCCCAAATTGCAGCAGTATGGAAATATATAGATCAGGAATAAAAGAGGTCAATAGCTGCAAATTTAACCATCCAAAATCTAGTACAAGATATCAGAAATAAAGTTAGCGATAACTAGTCAAACTTCCAATGATTAGAGCAAGACTTTGGTGGTGATTAGTGGCTGTTGTATTATGTTATCAGCAAATTATTATGACGTCCAAGTGGCTGTAGCAAACAATTGCTACAACAACAAATTCTAGCCACCAAAATCAGCAAACAATCCACTCAAATGATAGCCAATGACAAGTAGTTTAATAATGGCAACTTGCAAGCAAATTTCAGCGGTAGAATAGTGAGCAATAGATAAAGAAAAACTGATTTTGCAGCAGCCCTAGTGGCTGTAGCTTTAATTTGTAACATCAAAGAGAATTACTTGGCTAAACTAGACGCTCCTAGGGCACAAGAAAGCTTATAGCATGAAGAATATATTTCAACTTGAACAATTGCAATATCTCCAATTTTCATGTATACCAATGCAATGATTTTATATCTCCAATGCAAATTAGACTAGTGCCAAATCAATTGGGTTATGGAGTCTCTTGTGTAAGAGCTAGTTGTGTTACTTCTCTAGGGGTGTAAGTTTTTTTACTCCCTAGAGCAAACAAAACTAGAAAGGTAAATCTAGGAGGGTGTAAGCCTTTTTACTCCTCCTAGCAACCTTTTCAAAGTAGCTTATTCTATGATAACAAAGTAGACTTGATGGAGGGTGTATGCCTTTATACTCCTCCAAGGGTTTAGATAGATTTAGCTTGAAACAAGAAGAAATACACAATTAATGCAGAAATTCCTTACCAATTCAAAGAAAAAGCTTGAAGAAACCCTTTCTTATCAAGCATATTCCACCAAAATTACCAAGAAAAAGCATCCAAGAGATAGCGCCTTAGCCTCCTTCACCAAAAAACAAGTACTAGCATCCACAAGAGAGATTCAAGAGAGAGATAGAGCAAAATGCCCAAGTAGGGAGAAGATTTCAGCCATACAATCAAGTGAGTTGTGATTCAAATGACAAAGGGGTGACCTGTATTTATATGAGGTCACCTAAAACCCTTTTGTCCACTTTCCAAAAGTCAACATTAAATTAGGGAGGTCGACCTCCTCTATTTGTCCATTTACAACTTGAAATTCAAATATCACATAAAATAAAACCCCTTTAGGGGTGACATCATGCCCTAAAGGGTGATGTAAGTCCTCTAGGAGAGACATTTTTCCCTCTAAGTGAAGTTGTTGGACCTCCAAACGCCTCATCTCCGGTCTTCAAGTGGTCTAGTGCAAAACAAGTGTCCCTCTCTCCATCAAATCATGCCACATCATCATCAACCATGAGAGCCTCACGATAAATCCCAAGCCCATTTGACGTCCAGAGCCTAAAAGATGACGTCTTAGGCCTCCAAAGGCCAACGTTTGGGTGCAAGGGGCTAGAATGTGATCTCGTCATGGTCTACAAGTGCCTCCAAAGACAACGTTTCCTCTCCCATGTGTCTAAAGAGAGAGGGCACATCATCCAACCCATGGGCTTCATGCCCTAACGAAGGTCCAAGTGACCTTGTGCCTTCACGAAAAGACTTCCACTTGGCAGGGACCTGCAAAGACAAACAAGTACACCCTCCAAGGGTCCACAAGTCACGATATCACGCCAAGTAAGCCATATCTAATAAAAGAACCACCTGAACATGTGCATCAAATTCCCCCCTTTACAAAATAAACAAATGCTCAAAGACCTTGTGCAATTTGCCAAATTTAAGTATGAGAGGGTTGTCATGGTGACTATTGGGTAGTTCATTTCCCAAGTTAAGGAGTGTTTCCGAAGTGGACTCTCTCTAAGTCATGTAGTGAATGTGAAGTGGATGGGGTTAGACTTCTAGGTATGGGGTTTCATGACATACAAGGGCTCGTATTGGCTCATTTATGGGTGCCTTTGTTGAGGGCTGACAACATCCTTTTCCTCTTTTTGTTTTTCAAAGCATATTTTTTCCTAGCCCTTTATTATTTTGTAGGTATTACCAAGTTGAAGACAGTAAAGGGCACTAAAAAGGAAATGCATAGCCCACATACGCTCAAACTTGGAAAGCATCGTTGATTAATTATTTATTTATTTTATGGGTCCCTCATTTTTGAGAAGCGTTTCATTGCTCTCGGGATCCCAGGGCGAGCTTTTATTGCATTATATTTTTACCAGGGCACCTCTGAGCCTAGTGGCCCCTTCTTCCCATGAAATGAGGTACATGCCTTTCTTGGGTCAATACGCCCAAAAACCTAAAAGATGGGGAAACAGAGGAGAAGAAGTAATGGAAAGCGGCAAGTATGAGCGGGAATGGTACGATAACCCTTCAAGGAGACCCCCTAATAGCAACCCTTTTCCCGAGGGTAACCCACTTACTCGAACAACATGTCAACCACCAAGGTGAAATGAGGCAAAAGGCATAATTTCCAAGCAAACGTTTTCAAAATCAAGAAAGGACTCTTTGCAACATGTTCAAATGCTTGATTTATTAGAATGACACACACCGAACTTGTTTCCTCATGGAGCAAGACTTGTTGTCCTCTGTGAGCCAAGCTAGGTGTGGTGGATGTTGTTGCCATCGACCCGATGGTGATGTGTGGTGAGTGAAGGACTCTGCATGCTAGGATGCCTCTCGGTATTCCATGTTTGCAACCTGTGGGCCTCGAGACATCATCTCCTTAGTTATCCCTAGAAATGGGGGATAACATATTGCATCAGAGAAGAGCAAGTTGCAAATATTTTCACCATGGCACTACCAAAGGACAAATTTTACCAAGTTAGAGAATTTTGCATTATCTACATAAGCAGCAAGAACAACCCACACTGTTGATTTGTGATAATCAAAGTGCTATTCAGATGGCTAAGAATCTAATTTCTCACAACAAGACCAAGCACATAGGTATACAATATCATTTTGTTCAAGATTTGGTTCAACAAGGTATGCTTGAGATTATGTATTGCAGAACAAAAGAGCAAGTTGCAGATATTTTCACCAAGGCATTACCAAAGGACAGGTTTTACAAAGTTAGAGATGATCTTGAAATCTCCCCAAATGATCATTATGCAGGAGAAATGTTGGGTTAATGACTCGTTTGTGTTATCCTTAGTCAAATCAAGAATAATTGTTAAATTTGTTAGTATGCTCATATTTCATAGAGATAATTTGAGATTGAGATAATACCTGTTCAGTGAATTGGGGGGTGGTTGTTGAATGATTATAGGAGCTGGTTGTTTCACAAGACAACTCTCATTCATGTATAAATGTGTTGATCGTGAATAAGATTGAGCTAGTGTGCTTTATTGTTATATTATTGAAATTTCTCCTTTATTGCTTGTCATTAAATTTTTCAAAACATTGGATATAACTCACTTGTATGTTTTTTATGTCATTTCATACAATTATTTTGTATTAATTTTTATTTCCTTTTAGGAGATGCTTTTTGCACTCTTTTTTAATTTTGTTTGGCTATAAGTATTTTCTAGTCCCTTTGAGCTTTTTTCCTTGGAAATAAATCCTTGAGAAACTCTTAAACACTTCCCCCCATTGTGAGGATGGTACTCGGTGTAAAGTGGATAAAGTGGACTTAGTGTTCCTGGCCTTGTAGAATCAGACCAGGGACCTGCATAACATGCCAGACTACAAGCAATGTCCTGGCAACAATGGCACCAACCGATTGGGCTAACCCTCGGGGCTGTAGTCCCTTGACCTATTTTCTCTTTAGAGGATATTAATGTAAATTGCATTCATTTCATTTCCTCAACAATTATTCTCAACTAAGACCTTCCATGTACATGATTAAAATTTAAGACATCCTATCCTTCTCATATTTCTAGAATCTAACTTGATCTATATTTTACTTCAGCTCATAATAGTTGCTGACTAGTTTGATTTCTCTATTATGTAGAGAACTTAGTGGGAATCTAATATATATATATATATATATATATATATATATATATATATATATATATATATATTTCTTTCGGTCCAGGTTACAAAGCCCGAGGAAACCCCCCGAGTACTTCACCTCTTTTTGAGGATGGTACCAAGAGTAAACCCTAGAATATTCAGGGCACAAGGCCGGTCAACAATAAGGCTCAAAGCCATTACAAATATATACTCGTTTTGAGATCAAAATGTGACTTATGGGAATTGAACCTGGGTGGGGAGGATAACAACCATTCCTCTCAACCACCCAAGCTAAATCCAATTGACCAGTAGAAATCTAATATATTTTAGCATAGATGACTTTACTCTGATCCAAAACCCAGGGTGTTTTCAGGAAAGGATAGAGGAACAGATTCTGAAAAGTTTAAGAACCTTTTAGGTGACATGAAGGGTTTCCCATTCTGGTACTCTATTGGTAGAACTCATATATTTGGTCAAAGATATGTTATAGTGTAAAACTTGGATTGGAAAAATTTAATTGGCGTAATTCCCATGCTATATCCCATAAGGTAAGAATAGCATTAGTGCCCCATAGAAATCATGGAAAATTAAATGCTCTGGATTTTGAAAATGGGAAATAATTAAATAGAAGACTTCTCATTTGTAAATGTTTCTAGTCAATACTGCATTCCTCAATTGAAAGGGAATGTTCCATCGGGGCTTTGGAATGTTCTGATTTCCTCAAGGTTTTCTGGATGACAGACCTTGGTGCTCTAGGGGCAAGATTATCTACCAACTAAGCCCTGAAATGGATACTAGTAGCTTAATTTTACACTTCATTTTAATTGATGCTTAGTCTTATTTGTGAGCTTGATTTAATATGACTCTTATTTAGAGCCTTGTTTAAATGTTTGCAATAGACAACTGTATTATAATATTTCTGTTTTCAAACATGCAAAACCGTGAAGTAAGCTTCTAATTTGAAAACATAAGAGAAGGCTTATCTGTCAGTTCAAGTTGATATACCATAGCTAACCCAATTAGACACTTATCGATCAGAAGCTTAATTGAGAGATATTCATGAAATGGAAACAGTGAGGCAATGATGAAGGAACTCCAGGAAATGCTTCCGTGTCAGTGTCCATAGCCCAGGCATTTTGTGGATCTCTATTTGTCCTTTAGCCAGGAAAAATACATTTCCTCTTATTCTTCTAATAAGGGCCCCACCAACAGTCAACATGAAGTAAAAAATGAAAAATAATCAACTGTATATGGAACCCTATAAAAGAACTGCGGTTGTTCCTATTGTCTTCAAAGTGTAGATGTGCCATCTTATAGTTTTGTTAGTGTGTTATGTTCGTCTGTTTTGATATATTACACACACAGAGAGATACATAAAGGTTTCCTTGTATCAGCCATTGCAGCTGAGAACCCTTTCATGAACCATGTTTAGGAAATTGCTTTGATAATGATGATGTTATTCAGATAGGGACTGCTTATGCTATAGCATGGAACTTAATTCATGCTTAGGATTAAGTACAATTTTTTTCTCAGTGCTGATTTTGTAAACTTGGGTCATATGAGGGCACCACTTGGAGGTTCAAAGAAAATTATTCATACAAAATGTTAGTGTGTTTGTAACTTTGTTCTCACCGATTAGATCCAGTTTCATGCTTTGCCTAGGAGGCACCTTTCCAAATGGAGTCTAATTCGATGGTCAAACAATAAAATTCCATTTTATTGTTATTGGCAAAGTACAACTAGCTTCACTACTTCTTGGGGTTGATTAGGGATTTTGTAATTTGAAAGGGTAATCACATGCTTTATGTTATTCTCTTTTTATAATTCAGCAGCTAACCTGTTGCAGTCAGTCAGTCTCCCATATATTTGGTTGTAAGATATTCAGTAATATGAATCTTTCCGGTTTGCACATCTCTTTTGGAACTTTTGTTCACGAGCGATCAACTAACTTTAATCCACCTAAGTGCAGATTTGCAAATTCTATCTACAGCAGCGTTGCCGGTTTGGTAGTAACTGCCGCATGT
Organism: Picea engelmannii; assembly: GCA_009831015.1. Lineage (NCBI taxonomy): Eukaryota > Viridiplantae > Streptophyta > Pinopsida > Pinales > Pinaceae > Picea > Picea engelmannii. The sequence goes on from WSFP011438007.1 coordinate 8,040, forward strand.
CACATGGTATGTGTCCTTGCTATTGGCAGTGAAATGTGACAATTAGCACTGGGCAAATAGTAGTGTCATTACAGAATATGCTCAAGTTGATCTTATGAATAGCCTCGGGCACCAATAGATTAAGTTTGTCACTTGGTGCTTGAATAGATTAATCATTATTATAATAATCAGTTCCCATTGCATACTAAATCTGATGGGTGAGTGGGATTAAACATATGCCTTGTTTGCTTCACAATACTATGGATTAAAAGGCATGATAAGGGATTAAAGTCTAGATTGAATGGATGGAAGATTGAAATTGTTTATTTATTCCTTTCAAGTTACCTGCTTTTTCTTGAGAGTTATTTGTGTTTAGTTTTCTATTTTGTATGAACAGGTTTTCATTGTTTATCCTATTACAGTTATTGAACATTTTCTTCACTAAGAAACATACTAATTTATTTATTCTTCCATCTGGCATTACAAATGACCAGCTTCTTGTATTCTCTTTTTTCAAGTTACAAGGTCAATAGTTCAAAAGGTTGATGAATCTTGTAGTTTGTTAAGTGTTTAATGGAGAACTTATTATCATAAAAAATTGTTGTGTCAATGATTATAGGCATTACTGTACCAATTGAGTTATTGAAACAGTACATTCCCACAGTGTGGCGGCAGTCATTGGTTGGGTCAAATATTCTTGCAACTTCTGACAGGGGTAATGGAATTTGGAGGCATGCAGAGCTTGAGTCCTGGGACGATGAAATTCAATGTGGGCATGTTGTATTCGTGGATGATGGAAGCCAGCTAGATCTTGGGATTGATGCACTCTCATTGTCTGAGTTTGCAGAAGTAAGTGATGATGATGTGAGTGGTGATGAATCTGAGAGTAGTGATGGTACTGATGAGGAGGAAGAAGACAATGATTCAAGCTCCCATAGGATAAGCTTTGGGAACCTGAAGAAAACCGAATGGGGGCAACAGACTGAAACTGTAATCTTTGCAAAATGGGAGAAACACACTCGAGGCATTGCTTCAAAGATGATGGCTAATATGGGATATCGGGAAGGAATGGGACTGGGTAAGTCGGAGCAAGGAATTGTAAATCCTATTCAAGTAAAGGTTCTACCTCCAAAACAGTCTCTTGATTACGTTGGAGACTCTCTGCATGGGAAGGATGAGGTCAAAGCCAGCAAGAAAAAAAGCAGAGGGGGCAAAAGGAAGCGCGAGAAAAAAATTGCAGCAGCAGTTCGGGCAGCTAAAGATGAAGAAGAAAAGCGATCTGATGTATTTGGTTTTATAAACAATCAACTTGCTATGCAAAAGGAAGCAGAACAGAGCTTTGAAGTGAATAAAAGGGTTGACAAAGGTGACTACAAAGGTCAAGCACAGGTGAAAGAAAGAGACTCCAAGGAGACTCGGCGTTCTCTTGTTGCATATGAAGATGAAGTCAAGGAGTTAAGGAAAAAAATTGAAAAGCTAGAGGAAATGGCACAGCGCAACCGCAAAGAAAAGGTTGTGTATGAGGCTGTTTGCCGGAAGTTGCATGAAGCTCGCAAGGCATTGCATGAAGCTGAGACAACTCATGCATCTGCTACCAATGCAGTACAAAGCAAAGAAAAGGAGAAAAGGTGGTTAAAATTTTAATAATTTTATTTTATTGCAAAGTTATTATCTACTAATGTAAGATCTCACAAGAGTCTGACGAAGCTGATGTATCTGCTATCATTGCTATGCACAACCAAAAATGGAGAAAGTGTGGTTGAGATTGTAATTTTTTAATGTTAATGTATGTTGCAATCCCTTGTAATGTCTGTCTTTGTTCATATGGTATTGTGAAGGCAGATTTAACGATATTAATGTCAAATTTAGCATTATTACTGGTGAGGAAAAGAGTTCTGGCTTCTGAAATACTAGACAATGAAGCAAGAGTGGTTTTCTGGATATTGCTGGTGTCCAATTGTTTATGTTTCCAAACTAATTCTCCATGTCTCAACAATTATTAGATAATACTGCAGAGAGAAGCTGGATGTTCTGGGTAAGATATATCTGCAAATTGAGGACAATAAGAATATAACATCAATTATTTATGTTTCCAAACTTATTATCCATGTCTCGACAATTATTAGATAATACTGCAGAGAGAAGCTGGATGTTATGGGTAAGGTATATTTGCAAGTTGAGTACATTAAAAGTGTAAAACAGTAAATATTGCACTGCATATTTTCTTTGTGCAATTTCAGATAATTTGTATTATTGCTTGCTGGCCCCTGTTTGTGTTCAATATAACCCCATACTGACCAGTCCTAAAATTGCACATTCCATCCAATTTGCTGGCTAGTCTGCTCATTACATCTTGAAGAACACTTATTCTGGCTATATATGCCATCAAGATTTTCTGGGTTAACTCTAGGGTCAAATGCATATATGACTCTGCTTCATTTAGTATCATTTTATTGTTTGTTATTTTGTGTGTTAGTATTTAGTCATACCTTTTGAATTATTTTTCTCAAATTTATCCTCCAGTTGTTGCTTTTAGCTACTAGTTTTGTTTGTAACACACTTCAATCTGGAATTTCTTCGGATCTTTCTCTTAAGCTGTGGAATTACACTAGGCATGGAACAACTGTGATTGTCAAACAACTGACTGGCCTATGAAGACGGTTATGAAAAGTGAAACATCCATAGGATGATTTCAGCAACAATTATATCACTCTTTCCATCATTTTGTGAGTGTTGGAAAAACAAAAACGTTGCAAATGAAATTGATCTGCATAGTCATCAGGATGTTTTGTTGATATGTGGCACATGATATATCATATGATTCATATCAGAGCCCGGAGTGCAGAAACTACTTTGAGTTGAGCCAAGGTTAATCTTTCTTGGAAGGTAAAGATTGTGAGATACAATAAATTTAGATGGGAGTGACTAGGAGTAAGTTGTCTTGGAGTTCGTAGCTTACATGAATGCTACTTAGTGTTAACTGTAGACTTGAGGATGAGTTTGTCAATTTGTCAACCCGAAAGATGATTAATTGATACAATAAGAATCACTCCTAATTGCATCTGCCATGTGTATAGTTTATGACTTGGTACATGTTGATACTTACACCCACGGCCGCTTGAGGTGGTCTTTGGAAAACATTCCACAAGAGGAAATGCAATGCAATGATTTTTTTATTTTGATGCTCTCAACAATTCTGTCACGAGGTATAATGTATCAAAGAAGAAGTGCTTATGGGACAACACTATTTTTGATGTTTGTAGCATCGGATAGGTACTTCCACATTAGTTTTGTGTCTAACATGTAGAAGTCGTCCTTAATACCTCTCAGGACTTTGGAGATTCACTTTAATTGAGTGATTATTGAAGTGAATGTACTTTTGTAATTAATGGAGTTTAATTTAAGTCAAATGCCCAAGTATTTGACATTAGTGAGTTAAATTAAATCCTAGCCATTAGATCATAAAGTGAAGGTGAGATCTAATCTCAACCTTTGATCACTTTGGAGATCTGGGGTTTTGGATTTAGGGTAAACTCAAGATTATAAAAGGCAGCTTAGGTGAGAGGAGGAGACACACAAAGTGACATAGTGAGATCTCACTGATTGTTTGGAGAAGGACGTTCATCCAAGTGTGCAGGGGAAAGGTTCGAGGAGAGGAGAAAAGGGCAACAAAGTAGTAGCCAGGATTGATAGGCTAGGCTATTTTGCTATTTTGTATTATTCCTCAGGTGGGCCATTATCCCAGAACGAGAATCCATATTTTATATCAATAAAATTAACAAGGCATTAGTTTTCCCATAGAGGTTTTTCTAGGGGTATTTTACCCATAAATTAGTGTGCACATTGTGTTTAGTTTCCTATTTATGCTTCTGTTATAATGTTTCGTTAAAAACTCAGTTGTGCTTTTATTCAATAGATTAAAAGAAGTAATTTATTTGGAATTCACTGTCAGGTGCTTGGTAAAGAAAAAATTAACATGGTATCAGAGCACGATCTCTGAAGGAGGAAGCCTGGTATACACAGATGTAATTTTTGCAACGTAGGATTATTTTGTTTTGCACGTTGCAGGTTAAAACTTAAAAAAAAGGAGAAAGACAGCTGGGTAGCAACCATCGTATAGAGTATGTTTGCACGCGTTGTTGAGAAGATCCACACATAGTAAGATTTGACCGCATGGGCTATTTGTAGAAGACGCAAAGCTGGGCCTGGGCAGAGCAACCACATGCTGCATACAATTTGCCAACATCCACGTGAGCAGGGAGCATCATGGGGGGTTGTAGATCAGGTTTGCGTAGCAGCTGACAGAGGAGGTACATTGTAGATTGGAGTGGATCGAGCGGTGGCTGAGGTAGCAGAGTGTTGAGGAACAACCACGTGAGAAGAGTTGGCAAAGGAGAGATTGGGTTGTAATAGTGAGGATTGTGGAGTTGCAGGCGAAGGCATGAGTCGTGGATGAAGGCGAAGAGGCTATGAAGCAAGGGCGATAGAGGGGGGCAATGAAGTAGCTTCTAGTAGCCGCGACTAGAACCGTCGGGCCGCTAGCAGGGCCTATCCGCTAGCCAGCAGGGTGTGAGTGCCATAGCCAGCGAGGGTTGCAGTAGAGCCAGAGCAATTGAGACAGGACACCAACCAACAACTGCTAGCACAGTCGGCCAACTAGCTAGCAGGGAAACAATAGATCCAATAGAGTCTTCGGGTAGCCCATAAGGGCTCAGGTAGCCTAGAGAAGCCACCAGGCAACCCAGAAAAGCTCGGGCAACAGTCAGGCAGACCGCAAGAAGCCCTGGGTAGTAGCAGAAGGTTGCGGGCAAACTTCAGGCATGGGTTTGGGCAACGGGTAGGAAGTTTGAGCAAATGGCAAGGGTTTGGCAACGGGTAGGAAGTTTGGGCAACTGGCAAGGGTTCAGGCAACGAGTAGCAGGTTCAGGACACAAGTAAAAGGTCCGGGCAGGGGGTAGCCAAGTTCGGGATTTTAGGAAGGGATCCGGGCAACCAACATGGAGATCTCGAATAGGTGAAGGACCTTCACCTAGAGATCCAGGCCACATGAGAGCACATAGGAGCAAATAAAGGCTTTTGCTCATGTGCTTGAGTCATCCAATTTGGAAAAAATATAAACTTTTGCTCAAGTGCCTGAGCCATGAAGGGCTATGACTCAAGGGGATCTCGGATGGGTGAAGGGCTTTCATCTAGAGATCAGGGGATGACATGTCTATTGGATTCTGTGACTCATAAATGGAGCAAAGAATGACTCTTTGCATAAGATCTTTTTAGTCCAAAGGAGAAGAGAAGTCGATAGGGAAACAATAGACATATCTGAGCCGCAAAAGGCTGTAGGAGTTGGCTACTTCTTTTCTCAGTGGACAAAGAACATGACAGGGACACATGAGTTGTTCATCGACTGGTCAGAGACAAACTCAAATTTGCATATGGAGCTTCACACCTATGCCAAGTGTGGTGTAGAGGGAGTTGGGACAGTCAGGTTGTAATTGGAGTCGGGAGGTTTTCTAGAGGTGGCAGATGTGTTATATGTACTAGATCTGAGGAGGAATTTACTCTCAGTCTTAGCTCTGGAGGACAAAGGTTATGCAGTCTTGTTCCAAACATACAAGTGTTCATGCATTCAAAGGGAGCTAGCCCTGACACAACAGTTAGTACTGGTGTTAGAAAGGGCAGGGTATACAGGTTATAGGGCCAACCTGTAGGTGGATCCAAGGGGATCTTGGATCATGGATCAATGTCAATGATAGAGGGTGAGGAGCATAAGGCTTCGAAGGGAATAGAGTGTTCAGAGACATCCAGTGTGGGGAGTCAACCTTTAGATGGGAATAGGGAGTTAACCCTTTCCAGTTCTGTCAGGAGACCGAGTTGGTACGAGATGACATTGATGGATGCTTAGGAGCAAGAGGCTCCTATGAGCGCATTGAGGGAGAGCAGGGCTTCGATGAAGTTTCCAAACTTCATGGCACTGATATGTAGTGTCATCGATTCCGTGACTTCTAGTATTCAGGGAGCAACTGACCAGTAGGGTTGGAGGGATGCCAGTGAATAGGATGATGTGTGCGACATTGTGCCAGGGTCGGAGGAAGAACCAGTTCCAGGTGGTTCTTCGAGAAGTACCTTCCTTGCTAAGAGGGAGTGCCGATGTTTGTAGCATTGGACAAGTAGTTCCACATCGGTTTTGTGTCTAACATGTGGAAGTCATCCTTAATACCTCTTAGGAGATTCACTTTAATTAAGTGATTATTAAAGCGAATGTACTTTTGTAATTAATGGAGTTTAATTTAAGTCAAATGCCCAAGTATTTGACATCAGTGAGTTAAATTAAATCCTAGCCATTAGATCATAAAGTGAAGATGAGATCTAATCTTAGCCTTTGTTCACTTTGGAGATCTAGGGTTTTGGATTTAGGGTAAACTCAATATTATAAAAGGAAAACTAGGTAAGAGGAGGAGACACACACAGAGTGAGATAGTGATATCTCACTTATTGGGTGGAGAAGGACTTTCATCCAAGTGTGTAGGGTCTGGGTCCGAGGAAAGGAGCAAAGGAGCAACAAAGGAGTAGTAGTCAGGTGTGATAGGCTAGGCTATTTTTCTGTTTTGTATTATTTCTCAGGTGGGTCATTATCCTAGGATGGGAGCCCATATTTTATATCAATAAAATCAACAAGGTATAGGTTTTCCTTTGGGGGTTTTTCCAGGGCTAGTTTACCCAGAAATTACGTGTGCACATTGTGTTTGGTTTCCTATTTATGCTTCCGGTATAATGTTTTGTTAAAAGCTCAGTTATGTTTTTATTCAATAGATTAAGATAAGTATTTTATTTGGAATTAATTGTCGGGTGTTGGGTTAAGGAAAAATTAACATGGTATCAGACCACAATCTCTGAAGGAGGAAGCTAGGTATACAAAGATGTAATTTTTGCAATGCAAAATTATTTTGTTTTGCAGACTGTGGGTTAAAACTTAAAGAAAAAGAGAAAGACAGTCGTATAGCAGTGGTCGTATAGAGTATGTCCGCACCGACCACTGAGAAGATTCACGTGTGGTAAGATTTGGCTGCATGGGTTGTTTGTAAAGGGCGCAGAGTTGGGCATGGGTAGAGCAACCACACGCTGCATACATCCTGCTAGCATCCACGTGAGCAAGGAGAAACACGGGGGGCTGTAGATCAGGTTCGCGTAGCAGCTGGCAGAGGAGGTACGTTATAGATCGAAGTGGATCGGGTGGTGGTTGAGGTAGTAGTACTGAGGAACAACTGTGTGAGAAGAGCCGACAAAGGAGAGATTGGGCTGTAGTACTGACAATCGTGGAGCTGTAGGCGAAGGCGTGAGTCATGGAGGAAGACAAAGAGGCTATGGCGTAGGGGTGGTAGAGGGGGGCTACGGAGTAGATTCTAGCAACTGCCAACAGAACTGGCGGGCCGCTAGCTGTCACAGCCTACAAGGGCCACAACAGAGCCGAGCCGATCAAGACAAGCCGCCAACCAGCAGCTGCTGGCACAACCGACCTGCCATCCAACATGGAGAAGCATGCCCGATAGAGTCTTTGGGCAACCTAGAAGGGCTCGGGTAGCCTAGAGAAGTCACCGGACAACCCATAAAAACTCGAGCAACAATCGGGCAGATAGCAGGAAGCCGTAGGTAGCAGTAGAAGGCTGCGGGCAACTTCGGGTAGGGGTTCGGGTAGCGTGTAGGAAGTCCGGGCAGCAAGCAAAAGGTTCGGGCAGGGGGCAATCGAGTTCGGATTTCGTGCAGGGATTCATGTATTTGGCATGGAGATCTCAGATAGGTGAAGAAGGACCTTCACTTAGAGATCTAAGTCACATGAGAGCACATAGGAGCAAAGAAGGACTTTTGCTCATGTGCATGAGTCATCCACTTTGGACCAAAGACAGACTTTTGCTCAAGTGCTTCAGCCATGAAGGACCATGACTCAAGGAGATCTTAGATGGGTGAAGGACTTTCATCTAGAGATCAGGGGATGATAGGTCTATTGGAGTCAATGACTTATAGATGGAGCAAAGGACTCTTTGCATAAGATCTGTTCAGTCCAAAGGAGAAGAGAAACCGACATGGCAACAACAAGCAAATCTGAGCCGCAAGAGGCTAGATGAGTTGGATACTTCTTTTCTTAGTGGACAGAGAACATGACGGGACACACGAGTTGTTCACCAGTAGGTCAGAGATGGACTCAAATTTGCATGTGGAGCTTGGCACCTATGCCAAGTGTGGTGTAGAGGGAGTTGGGACAGTCAGGTTGAAGTTGGAGTCAGGAGGTTTTTTGGAGGTGGCAGATGTGTTGTATGTCCCAAAGTTGAGGAGGGATTTTCTCTCAATCTCAGCTATGGAAGACAAGGGTTGTGCAGTCTTGTTCCAGAACAAACAAGTGTTCATGCATTTAGAGGGAGCTAGCCCTGACAGAACAAGTGGTATTGGTGTCGGAGAGGGTAGGGTATATCTAAGGGGATCATGGATCAATGTCAATGATAGAGGGCAAGGAGTAGGAGGCTTCAAAGAGAATAAAGTGTTCATAGACTTCCAATGTGGGCAGTTAACCTTCAGATGGGAAGAGGGACTTAGTCCCTTACAGTTATGCCAGGAGATCGAGTAGGTACGAGATGACATTGATGGATGCTTACGAGTAGGAGGCTCCTAGGAGCACATTGAGGGAGAGGAGGCCTTCGACGAAGTTTCCAAACTTCGTGGCACTGATATGTAGCGTCATTGATTATGTGACTTCCAATATTGAGGGAGCAACTGACCAACGGGGTTGGAGGGATGCCAATGAATAGGATGATGTGTGCGACATTGTGCCAGGTCGAAGGAGGAACTAGTTCCAGGTGGCTCTTCGAGATGTACCTTCCTCGCTAAGAGGGCATGTTGATGTTTGTAGCATCAGACAGGTACTACCCCTCGATTTTGTGTCTTAACATGTGGAAGTCGTCGTTAGTACCTCTCAGTAATTATGAGATTCATTTTTATTAAGTGATTATTAAAGTGAATGTACTTTTGTAATTAATGGAGTTTAATTTAAGTCAAATACCTAAGTATTTGGCAAAAGTGAGTTAAATTAAATCCTATCCATTAGATCATAAAGTGAAGATGAGATCTAATCTTAGCCTTTGATCACTTTGGATATCTAGGATTTTGAATTTAGGGTAAACTCAAGATTATAAAAGGTAACCTAGGTGAAAGGAGGAGACACACATCGAGTGAGATAGTGAGATCTCACTTATTGGATGGAGAAAGACTTTCATCCAAGTATACATGGGCATGGTCTGAGGAAAGGAGCGAAGGGGCAACAAAGGAGTAGCAGTCAGGTGTGATAGGCTAGGCTATTTTGTTGTTTTGTAGTTTTCCTCAGGTGGGGCATTCTCCTAGGACGAGAGCCCATATTTTATATCAATAAAATCAACAAGGTATTAGTTTTCCCTTGGGGGACTTTCGAGGGGTATTTTACCTAGAAATTACATGTGCACATTGTGTTTGGTTTCCTATTTATGCTTCCGTTGTAATGTTTCGTTAAAAACTCAGTTGTGTTTTATTCAACAGATTAAGAGAAGTAATTTATTTGGAATTAACTATCGGGTGTTGGGTTAAGGAAAAATTAACATGGTATCAGAGTGCGATCTTTGAAGGAGGAGGCCAAGTATACACGATGTAATTTTTGCAGTGCAGAACTATTTTGTTTTGCAGGTTGCGGGTTGAACTTAAATAAAAGGAGAAAGATAGTTGTATAGTAGTTGTCGTATAGCTGCCGTACGGGTTGCTGAAAAGATCCACGTGTAGTAAGATTCGACTGCGTGGGCTATTTGTAGAGGGCGTAGAGCTGGGTGTGGGTAGAGCAACTACACGCTGCATACAGTTCGTCAACATCCATGTGAGTAGGGAGCAACATGGGGGGTTGTATATCAAGTTCGCGTAGCAACTAGCAAATGTGGTACATTGTAGATCAGAGTGGATCGAGCGATGGTTGAGGTAGCAGAGTGTTGAGGAACAACCATGTGTGAAGAGTCGACAAAGGAGAGATTGGGCTTTAGTGGCGAGGGTTGTGGAGCTGTAGGTGGAGGCGTGAGTCGTGGAGGAAGGTGAAGAGGCTACAATGCAGGGGTGGTAGAGGGGGGCAACGGAGTAGCTGCTAGTAGCCGCCAGTAGAACCGGCGGGCTGCTAGGAGGGCCCTACTGCTAGCCACCACAGCCAGCAAGGGCCTCACAACAGAGTTGGGCCGACCGAGATAGGCTGCTAACCAACAATTGCCAGCAAAATCAGTCAACCAACCAACAAGGAAGCATTTGGCCTTGTAGAGTCTTCGGATAGCCCAAAAGGGCTTAGGCAGGCTAGAGAAGCCGCCAAGCAACCTAGAAAAGCTCGGGTAGCAGTTCAACAAACCATAGGAAGCCTCGAGTAGCAGCAAAAGGCCGTGGGCAGCTTCGGGCAGGGGTCCATGCAGTGGGTAGGAAGTTCGGGCAACAGGTCTAGGCAATGGGCAAGGGTTCGGGGAACGAACAACAGGTCCGGGTAGTGAGCATAATTTATGAGCAGGGGAAATCGAGTTTGGGATGTCGGGCAACCAACATGGAGATCTCAGATAGGTGAAGAAGGAACTTCACCTAGAGATCTAAGCCACATGAGAGCACATAGGAGCAAAGAAGGACTTCTGCTCATGTGCATGAGTCATCCACTTTGGAGCAAAGATGAACTTTTGCTCAAGTGCTTGAGCCATGAAGGACTGTGACTCAAGGGGATCTCAGATGGGTGAAGAAGGACTTTCATCCGGAGATCAGGGGATGACAAGTCTAATGGAGTCAATGACTCGTAGATGGAGCAAAGAATGATTCTTTGCATAAGATCTATTTAGTCCAAAGGAGAAGAGAAGCTGGGAGGGCAGCAACAGGAATATCTGAGCCGCAAGAGGCTGCATGAGATGGTTACTTCTTTTCTCAATGGACAGAGAACATGACGTGGACACATGAGTTGTTCACCAGTTGGTTAGAGACAGACTCAAAATCATCATTGGTGTCATAGAGGGTAGGGAATAATGGTTGCAGGGCTATCCTGTAGGTGGATCCAAGGGGATCTTGGATCATGGATGGATGTCAATGATAGAGGGCGATGAGCAGGAGGCTTCGAAGGGAACAAAGTGTTCAGAGACTTTCAGTGTGGGGAGTCAACCTTCAGATGGGAAGATGGAGTTAGCCCCTTCCAGTTCCGTGAAGAGATCGAGTTGGTATGAGATGACATTGATGGATGCTCAATAGCAGGAGGCTCCTAGGAGCACATTGAGGGAGAGTAGGCCTTCATCGAAGTTTCCAAGCTTCATGGCACTAGTATGTAGCGTCATTGATTCCGTGACTTCTAGTATTCATGGAGCAACTGACCAGCACGGTTGGAGGGATGCTAGTGAACATGATGATGTGTGCAACATTGTGCGAGGGTAAGAGGAAGAACCAATTCCAAGTGGCTCTTCGAGAAGTACCTTTTTCGCTAAGAGGGAGTGTTGATGTTTGTAACATCTGACAGGTACTTCCACATCGGTTTTGTGTCTAACATGTGGAAGTTGTCCTTAATAACTCTCAGGACTTATGAGATTCACTTTAATTAAGTGATTATTAAAGAATGTACTTTTGTAATTAATGGAGTTTAATTTAAGTCAAATGCCTAAGTATTTGGCATTAGTGAGTTAAATTAAATCCTAGCTATTAGATCATAAAGTGAAGATGAGATATAATCTCAACCTTTGATTACTTTGGAGATCTAGTGTTTTGGATTTAGGATAAACTCAAAATTATAAAAGGCAACCTAGGTGAGAAGAGGAGACACACAGAGTGAGATAATGAGATCTCACTTATTGGATGGAGAAGGACTTTCATCCAAGTGTGCAGGGGCAGGGTTCGAGGAAAGGAACAAAGGGACAACGAAGGAGTAGCAGTAAGGTGTGATAGTGTTGAATTTAAAGTAGCTGCAAGAGCTATTCTCCGGGAGGATGGCAAAGACCCTAGCCAAGATCTAGGGCCCCCAGTGCACTCCTAGGGATTTGGTCTGGGACCAAACAGTAGGTGGCATGGAAAATGACCCTTATTAGGCCCCCCCCAGTATATGACTAGGGTTCTTGTTCTGGGACCAAGCAATAAAGACCCCTGAGAGGGCCCCCAGTATATGACTAGGGTTCTTAGTCTGGGACCAAGTAGTTAAAGTCCCTAGATATGCCTAGGGCCCTTGGAAATGTTCTAGGGTACCCATGTCTAGGGCATGGGTTGATCCTTGGTCTTGTAACTGTTATCCCCGATATCTAGGGATAACTAGGAGATCATGTCTCGAGGCCCACAGGTTCTAGACATGGAGTACCGAGAGCAGGATTGACCTGAGCATGGCCCTGGAGGGCCCATCCTTTTTTTTCTTCGCCAGACTTGTCCTGTCAAGCAGTAGCAGCATCCATCACCATCGGCTTGGACTTGCATCGGAGAAGACTCTTGCTCCATGAGGTAATTGGTCCAATGTATCATGGTATGTGTCATGTTTGATCATTATAACCTTCTTATATATGCATTAGGTTCCTTTCATTTTTGATAACTGCTTGGATCTTACACTAATCCATTTGACCATTGTTGGGGTGATTAACGGGGTGACTTAGAAAGCTTGTATTTATGGGTTTTGGTTAGCCACCAGGGGGGATTTGCAGAGCCATCGTCCGCTCCCACCATTCTATCATTTTACATCTTATCTCCCATTCATCCATCCCATTCCCCTAGTCCGGCCATTAGGATGACCTTTTGAGGATTACACTTTGTCCTGTGGGAAGAAGGGGCTAAAGGCCCAGGGGGTAAAAGCAGCTGGTAAAAGATAAAAGCCATAAGAAATGAAACCTAGAGATGC
>ML868208.1:8448-20895 GCA_009831015.1 Picea engelmannii
TTGTATTACATCAAAAAGTGTGTAGAAGAGCAAAATATTGGGTCTGTTCACCCATACAACATCGCCTGACAAGGCATACAAAAACATGATCACGGGGAGACTCTAATCTCCCCGCATTGCATTGTGCTGTGAGTAACACACTATTGCACGCACTACGTGCCTCAATAGAGAATTGATATTCTTTGATACTCCTACAGTGTGCCATTGCAGATGTAAAGGAACATCCCCCCTCCGCAGAGGAGGGATACCCATCATAAGGCCTTGGAGGCTTCTCTCAACCTCCCGAAGACCCACCACTAGTACTGCTGGGTCTGCTGCGACTGGGGAACCTCCACGACACCCTGGTACTGGTATATCAACTGGGCACACTGCTCCCTTGTCTACATGTTGGAAACAAAACATCTGTTATAACTCTTTTATATACCCCCCAAAAATACATATACATCAAAAACTTAAAAAACAAAAACTAGACAAGGTATGGCTCGATCTCTTACCTGAATCATCCCAATCTTCCCCCGCAGGAAAAATCAAGTCCATACTCCCATGGAAGTCTACGTCGGCATAAGGGAAGTCCTCTATCCAGAGGTGCTTCTATCTCAACCAGGTAAAGAAATCACCAGTAAAGTGGAACTTTGACTCCGAAACTAGCCTTGGAGATAGACTAGTCCACTTCTCCATCCGAGGTTCATCCACTGGTCGTACCGCCAACAATATTTGAGGCTGCATCTGAGGGATGCGCTCTAGGAAAAATGAGACAAAAAATGAGCCATAACTGAACTGCTTCTGACTAGTCCTGCACCGTGAGATCTGTTCCTTCACATTCCGAAGGAACGCTGCACTCCAATTGAACAATGTTGGTTCCAAACACTGCACACCATAGGCCACCTGTGATCTCGACCCCAGATGAGCACTAGTGCTTTCAGTCATGCTTGTGATAGCGAATAGTATAGACCGGAGAGGCAGATATTGTATATCCTTGATAGGGATCCTGCCCCCTACCAACCTTGCTCCCGGAACGCAGTGGCGTGCCAGATACACATCCACCTGCTCAGGTAATTCCCTCTACCTAGTAAAATCTATAAGGACCCCTCTTTTCGAGAGGCCGGTCAAAAAGTACACATCTTCCAACTCAATGGTTAGGAGTTGTGTGCCGATACAGAATCCCCGTTCCGCAACATCCCAAAGGCCAATCATATGCTCAAGTAATAACACCTCTCTCTTCATTTTTTGCAATTTGAAGAACTTGAGCAAGCCACAAGCTCGCAAGGTAGCCCGCGTACGAGGACTCCATAGAGTAGCTAAATCATCCATCTCATGTTCCCTCTCTTTCTATTCAATCATGATTGCCGAAGATACCTACAAAACAAAAAATCAAGAAGTTCATCATTCCTCACGTTTTTGTAATTTCGACGATTTTCAAAAGAATTTTAAAATAATAAATGAAATGCCCATGCCATCTAAAAGAAACCACTCACTCTTTTTTAACCACCATGCCCTTTAACATTTGTCAAGTAATGATAAAAACGTTTCAAAAAATGCAAAACGACTTTGGGGGCTGCATGGGAAATTGGGGGAAATTTTTATGAATTCTTTTACTAAAAATGATCGATCCAATCAATTGCAAGGGTGTAGACATCCTAACAACCCTTCTCTAACACATTTTTGTAAAAGAATCCCCCTATTTTATTAATTTTTAAAAAGAGACCGATTTGGTTCAAAGAGGGGCGACCTGGGGCTTTGTGTTTTAAATAAATAATGCCATGAAAATCAATTTGAAACCGTGTAATTGAAAGAGAAAAGGATGAACACCTACCCGGTTTGAACGGTGAGTGAAATGATCGATCGTAGCTACGGCAGCGAGAAAAACAAGATTTGCTTCAAAATGAGATTCTCCACTACTCCAAAAATCCTTGCAAATGAAATGGTAAATGAGTTTTCAAATCAATTGTTATTTATAAAATTTCATTTTTATAAGGTATGGTCATTTTTGGGTTTCTCTAATGATATGATGGCTTCACTAAAATCTGGTTTGTAGTTTTTGGCACCGCAGGTTTCCTGGCAGTTCTAATGAATTATTCACCTTGTCGCATTTATGAGCATAGTCTTAGTTCATTCTCGAGCTCGACAATATGAGAATGTAACCGGGTAAAATTTTATCTCTTTTTCGGACCCGTATGAATACGAACAAACGAAAAATGAACCCCCCTGGAGTCTCCTTTAAACCCTTTTCAGACTCTCTAAATATGAAAAGATTGTCGAGTGATCTTGCTTCCTTTCACACTCGTTAAAAGGTCAGAAAGGGCATCTTTCGAGCGATAGTTTAACCCTTTTCGGTCTCGTTAGAATACTGTACGAAAGAGGAACTGAGAGAGTTCTCTTTTAAGTGTTTTTCCAAACTCTATAATCCCAAAAAACCTTCAAGTTTTCTGTCTTTGGACTCGTTAAAACACACATCGACAGACCCATATGGGACCGAACCCTTACTTCTTCCGGTTCGTTAAACAAAGGAAGAGGAACTTACCGAAGGTGAGTTATATCTAGCATGTGTTATCCTCCTTGAGCTCATTAAATAAAAAAGAGGTACTCATATATCTGGATGGGGGAAAAAATTGAAAGGAGCAAGCCAAGCAGTCTCTTGAGAACATCATCCAACACTTCTTAGAGTCTCCCTTGAACATGGCACTGTGTCAGTTGCACATATCATAATCCGCTGAACCTCTACACTGAGCCAATCCTCTGAGTTTCGTTTCACTCCTTTGGGTCACCCGACGAAAGTCACAGTATCCATTGCATAGTTTTGGTCCATGTCATGTTTTGCTGTTGTGCCTCAGTGTTCAAGGGAAGTATCCGCCTCGAGAGTCAGCCATCCCAAATATCTTGCCTCAAAACCTGTGTCAGTCCATGTCCATTTGATCTACCAATTACATCTCCATGTCCGTTTCATGTCGTTGATGGGGGATACATCAAGGCCCTCCCTCGACGAGTCTATTCCTGTCGACTCCAACACATTATCCGGGAATCAGACTTAGAAACCAGTTAGTACTTTGGGACCTGCATGCCTCAATGGTAGGCCTCCTCACATTCGATAGTAGGTTTACATCATTGACCTCTAATTGAATGATTCCACGGATGTTCGGCCTCAGCTCATCTATTCACATTCACTGGAATGTACTAGGGTACCTTGGGAATCATTGACATTAATGGTGACCTCCCTCGCACTTGTTAACGGTTCACACCATTGACCAGTAATCAAGTGGTTTCTGCCATGTTCGACATCAGGACATCTATTCACATGGTCAGATTCATACCGTATTGGGATTGGTAAGAAGACCCTGGGCTGAGTAGCCACTTTGATATATGCTTTGCCCAGGCTGCGAAGGAGTATTTACTGGACAAGGACACATACTGTCACATAGATCCACTTTGTATTGGTTGTGGCTATGTCTTGTCATCTCGTAGATCCACTGTGTATTCTTCGTGGCTACGATCAGTTCATGTCATTAGAGTATAGATCCACAGTGTATTTTTGGTGGCTATACCTTTTACCAATACAATTATGGATCCACAGTGTATTTTATGGCGGCCATATCTTGCAATTCTTGATCACCCAAGCATAGGTATGCCTGCCTTGGGTTTTGAAACATGTCATAATATTTGTTGGATGTTTGTGTGAAGCTTCCATCAGGTTCTCCGAGTCTATACCCTTGCTTGAGATTCTACAAAGTATTTCAGTTATCAGTTGGCATCTTCTAACTTCATACTTTGGGGGGCATTCTGTTACACATCAAAATCACTCAGCTGGATAAGTGTCGCATGTTCCCCTCAATTGTCGTAAGTGTCACATCTTCCTTACAACTTTCGCAAGTGTCGCAAATGATGTTCAGACATACTTCCATGACAAACGACACTAAGGAGACACTTAAAACAGCTCATATGCTTGGTTTGAAGGAGAAGAAATGGTTTACTGAAGTCAAATAACTCTTGACACCTGAAAGGAGCTCTGAAACAAAGGTTCTGAGGGGGAGCTCTCCTCTATATCAGCTCTAGGAGTGTTGGCGCTCCCCTATAATTCTTCAGGGAGCGTTATAACACTCCCCTGCCCCCTCTGAAGGAGCGCTTCTCATCTTGAGAGCGCTGGTGCTCCTCCATGGCTTACCAGAGAGCCCTATAGCGCTCTGATGCCCCTGCTAAGGGAGCGCTGCCTAATCTGAGGCAACAATTGGCCTGTTGAGGAGAATAAGGGGAGGATATTTCGAGATTAGGAGGCATTTGTGCTCGAATTCTTGGTTTCATCAAGAAATCCCTGATCTAAGGAGAAGGTTCCCAACTTGTTCTAAAGATAACTCAAGAGGTTGAGCTCCTCTTTACCTATATAAACAAGATCTATGATGGTGGAAAGGGGGAAGAACTAAAGATATGAAACTTATGATCTTGGAGGAAATTCACAGTCAGTCAAAGGAAAGTGATCAGTGAAACTGCTGTTATCCAGGTTGTGGATCTTTTAGGCAAGGGTTAGACGAAGAGGACTTGACGAAGATGTCGCATTCACATCTATGATTGTAAGTACTGTTGTCGTTATTCTCATCAATATGACACGCTTGGCCTGTTTCTTTCTAGTTTGTGTCTAATGTCACATGAACTTATCATTAATTGATAGATCTGTTTTCAAGATAATATCAATAGAGTAGGAAGTTGTTGTATCTTGCTTTGTCCATAGGATCCAGTGAGAAGCAAAGGATCGAAGCGCAACCAGGAGTGTGCAGGGACAAACGTCGATAAAAGGTACTTCTATCATCCTTCCTTCTCATGTTTTAGTTTATATAGATTTGAAAGGAAGTCAGTGTCCATGTTAAGCATTTTCTGTCTAGAGTTAGGGTCAAGCTCTTAGAGGTGATCTACCTGTCCGCAGGGAGATTTTCCTACAACAGGTGGTATAAACTTCTCTTGTGATGTTGGATTAGAAATTATGTTGTAAGGGTTGCTATAGTCTTGCTAATGAAGTGAGATCCCTGATCGCTAGTTAGGCTCCTAGGACATCCGAACTGGGTAATGATATTCTCGAAAATGAACCTGGCAGCGATGTTTGTTGAATAGTCCTGTACCACTGTTGGTTTTTCCCAGCGAGTAAGGTAGTCAGTCACGGTGATAATGTACCTGAAATTTGAATGTTTGGCTGTGGGTTTGATTGGGCCAATGAAGTCAATTGCCCATTTCTCAAATGCTTGTAGATCTCTAACTGGTTGCAGTGGTAGTTCATCCCATCGTGATGGCTTTCCCACCCATTGACAAACATTACACGATCTAGCATATGCTTTTGCATCCTTGAATAGTGTGGCCCACCAAAGTCTTTCCTATAGAACTTTCTTTGCCATGGCCTTTCCTCCTACGTGGCCTCCTGCTATTATACTATGGAATTCCCAGAGTATATCCTCCCTTTCATAATCCAGGATGCATTGTTTGAGAATGATGTCTAATCCTAGTTTATACAATTGTCCAATGATCAACTGGTAATCTACTGGTCTGACGACCATATGGCATTTCTGGATTGTGGAATATGTGTCAGGATAGGCCCCTATACTAAGAAAGATTTCTGTGTCCTCCAAGTATTCTGGTATGGCCTCAATCCTGAACAAGTTTGTGTATGGGAGATGGTCATCCGCTACTCTGCCACTTTCTCCTAACTCTAGCTTGGATAGATGGTCAGGTCCGATGTTGCATCATCCCATCTTGATGATGACTTCCAAAGAAAATTCCCAAAACAATAGTATCCATCTACAAATTCTCCCTTCCAACATAGGTTTATTAACTAGGTATTTCAGTGCGGAATGATTCGTGAAGAATTTGAAGCGAGAGACTAACAAATAACGTATAAATTTTTGTAAAGAATAAATCATTGCTAAGCCTTCCCTTTCTATTGTTGTGTAGTTGCATTCTACTTGCGACATCTTTCGACTTGTAAAATATATAGGATGATCCATAGCTCCATCTACAGGTTGCGTTAGGATAGCTCCTAAGGCAATTCCGGAAGCATCTACATGGACGTGAAATTATTTCTCCCAGTTTGGGAATATCAGAATCGGTGTTGTAATGAGTTTCTCCTTAAGTGTCTAAAATGCTTTATCACATTGAGGAGTCCATTGGAATGTTTCAGCCATTTTCAAGAGATTTTCCAGTGGCACAGTAATGTTGGCATACCTTTGAATGAACCTGTGGTAGTAACCTGTGTGTCCTAGTGTGGAGCACAATTGTTTAGAACTCATAGATGGTGTCATATTGACAATGAAAAAAACTTTGGCTGGGTCTACCAATACTCCTTCTCGGAAAACTATGTGGCCCAACAGATTTCTGTGTGGCACATAGAAGATACACTTTTTGAGATTTAATGAAATTTGCAACTCTCTGCATCTGTCAAACATTAGCCTGAGAAATGCTACATGTTCCTTATGCAAGCTATATATTTTCCAATCATCCATATAGACTTCAATAAACTTGTGAATGAATTCTCTAAAGGCTACTATCACAATCCTGTAGAAAACTGCAGGGGCATTCTTTAAACCGAATGGAATTATGTTGTATGAAAAAGATCCCCATTCTGTAATGAAAGTGGTCTTTATTTTGTCTTCTTTGGCAATCCCTACTTGATGGTATCTGGAAAAACCATATGTAAATGAGTATGCTTCCTTCCTCGCAACCTATTCTAGCACCTTGTCAGTAAAGGGTGTTGGGAAAGGGTCGTGCACATAGGCAGAGTTGAGGCTTCTGTAGTCTACACAGAATCTAGTATCCTCAATGTCTTTCTTACTTTGAATGACTATCGAGTTGACCCATTCTACTTCTTCTACCACAAAAATGAGACCTGCTTCTAACATCTTATCAATTTCCTTCTTAAATTTCTATTTTACTCTTGGGTTAAGACGATATGGTCTATGTTTGATAGGCTTGCATCCTGGTTTTAACTCAATCTTGATTTCTCCCATGACTCCTTTGATTCCTTTTAATTATGAAAAAATCTTTGGGAACAAATCGTTGTATTCCCTCAGTAAACTTTGTATTTCCTGACTGGTTTTATCATCCCAGTAGTCTCCTACCATAGCTATCTTCAGTTTCTTTGCAGTCCCTATGTTGAGTCTATGCAACTTCAATGGGTGGTTGTAGGAACTATCGGTCTGGATTGGTATGGTGTTCTAGATTTCTCTTCTCCCCTCTGTCTCTTTAATGGTTATGTTTCTCAGTCCTTCTATTTCATCTAGGCTTTCTGAATCTTTGTTGATATGATAACATTCTATGGGCTTGTCAAGCATGAGTAAGTAGGGTTTAGTCTGAAGTTCTTGGGTATGCTTCAAACACAAAACAAAATTTGATCTCTCATTTCCAGTGGTTGTAAAAATAATTTCTTTAATCTTTTGCAGGGCTAGTTCAAGTTTGGGGTACTTAGTTGAGAATGAAAAGTATTTGCAAAATTTAATGTCTTCCAGTCGCTGGTTTGTCTTCTGGTTTCCTCATGTATGAACCAAGATTTCGAGAGTGGGGTTAGAGAATGGGGAAATACCTGAACCCAGAAATGAGAGGGTATCTCCGCAACTTGCCACTGTGTCACACACTGTTCAATGTGTATTCTAGGATCTGATTCTCCATTGAACAATTGCACAACTTGGAGATTCATCTGCATCCCTGATTGAAACTTCTCCTAATTCTAGAAACTGTACTTGATAGCTTGCTTCACTTCATCCCAAGTTCTAAGCGTGGCTTTATGAGTGGCCCACCATCTGGTGGGGTTGTTCTGAAAGGATACATCCAATACTAATATTCTTTGATCTTCTCTCACATTCTCTTCCATATTTTGCAAACAATTTTCTAGATCTGAAGTACCATCATATATTGGGTGTTCTCTCACTTCGGTCCCGATCGATCTATTCATTCAGAGAGTTGTGCATCTTCTTGAGAATATTTCATGTGGCCCTTGTTGCCAACTATCAAAATCCAATTCTGAATCTTCGTTTGCTGACTGTATACTTCTCCAACTTACTAATCCATCAATGGTAGGGTTTATGTAGTCATTTCTTGTCCCCATTGTTATAGTGTACAACTGGTCTAGGTCTCCTTCCTCCATATTATTGTCTGTTGGTTCTGTGTACCTAGGTCCTACATATGGATCCAAAGGTTGAACTACCTTGATTCCGTTAGCTTCAAAAGTCATGGTATCTTTCTTTAAATCGATTACTGTATAATTGTCATAGGCCCAATCGATGCCAAGTAGTGTAGGGTAGGGGTCCTTGTATCCCATGATCTCAATGACTTCAAAGCCAATTACTGTTTTTAATCTTGCTACATCGATTTCTACGTTCTCCAATATTCCTATGGGAAAGATACAATATTGGTTTACCATTCTTAACTGAATTGGGGAATATGTCAGTCTCAGTTTTCCTAATGCTTCCCAAGTATTTTTAGGCAAAATGTTCACATATGACCCTAGGTCCAAAATGACGTCCTTTATTTTGAAGTCGTCTAGCTGGGCGACCAGTCAAAATTCTTTCCCGGTTGATAGTTTTCTTCTTTGCACTCTCTGAGTGCTTTTCTCAGGGATATTAGACCTTATCCTTGCTTCTGGAGGTTCCTCATTCCATAAGAATAGGTACAACGCATTGCACAACTTTTCTGTTAGTTGGTCATTCCCTAAAATGTCAGAGAACAATTGAAACCAAAGATAAACTGTGTTCTGGGGTTTCTCAGACTGTCTTGATATGGCTACAAGGTTTCTGGGTGCAAGGGGTGAAGCAGGGACTTGCACCATCTTAGGGTAAATGCTCGGCTGGGGGGGGGTTCTCTTGCATTTCGTGACTAGGAATGTTCCAAAATACTTCTATGTCATGCTTAAAGAACAACTTTTTCTTTAGGGGGTCATACCTGTCTCCCTTAGGTGTTGCTTTTTAGATATGAGGTAGAGTGTCAGCATCAGCTCCTGTCTTCACTCCTCCTCGAGTAACGATATTAAGGATGGGTAATTGGTCTTTAGAAATCCTCTTGATCTCTGAACTGATGAGGTCAGTTCCTCTTTGTCGTACTCTGTCTTCCCATTTTGTAATTAATTTTGGACAGTCTTCAGTTGCATATCCATTGGTCCTGCAATGAGAGAACCATGGGTGTCTTGGGTGAGGACAATCTATGGCTAAGTGACCTTGTTCATCGTAGTTATAAAATATGCTTGGTCCTCATCCCCCAGTTCTTTCTCCTCTGAAATCTCCTCCAGCTCCACCTCCTCGACCTCTTCCTGGTCCCTAAGGGTTTTCATTCATTCTAAATGTTGTTTGGTCTAATCTATCTACAAGTGCGTCCAACACTCGACATTGATTGGTAGAATGCATAGTGGATGTGCAGAAATCACAATGTACTATGTTTGGTACTGTCAAATACTTTTGCATGATGGGGCACTGTCTTGGCCCATGGTCGTGGATTCGACAAATTTCACAATATTCCGATGTTGGTGCTACTTGGCCTCTTAGGAAAGCATGATATGGGGTAGGGTTGTGGAATGATGAATTCATCGACACTTGTGCAACTCCTCCCATGGGTCCTGGTGGGGTTACCATTAGATTTAGAGGAGGTCCTAGTCCCCTCATTCTTGAACATTCGTTCACTAGATGGACTTCCATGTAACATCCAGTTCACCAAACCTTGTGGTCGTCTTGGTCTGGGTATTGTCATATCTTGGATATTTTTTGTTAGTTCTGATATCTGCCATTGTAGTTGCACCATATTCGCATCTATTGGGGGTCAGATTAATCTCAGGCTCTCGGGGTATCCCACCATGTCTTCAATCTTCATCGATTGTTCCAAGGCATATGTTAACGTGGCTATCCGCTGCTGCATTAGCGGAATCCAAGTCAGAGGAAACAACCCCTGAATGTACCACTCCCTTTGGTGTTCTTCATGTATTGGATGTGCCAACCTTCCTATGGCATATTTAAAATTCTAGCTATACTCCCAGGTTGATTTTCCTTCCCTGTGCTGGATCTCGTGCAACTCAGACAAAGCTTGTTGTTCTGACTAGGGTAGTTTGAATTCTGCTATAAACTTTGTCCACACTTGGACAAGTGTGAACACTTGACCTTGTGTCCCTAGCACTCCTGGTTCAATGATCTTCATGTACCATTTGAGAGCGCGAACTCTCAAGGTAGTATATAACTTTACCAGCTTATTTGCACCCGTGGTTCCTCTGGATATCTAGATTTCTTTGCACAGGAACCAATGCAATTCAACATCTTCGTCTCCCTTAGCCCAAAATTATGGGTATCGGGAAATCAAGCCTCCCACGTGGCTGGACATCACTGTTCCTGTTGTTCGTATGAATATGAACCCTAATGGTCCCTCTTATGATCTACTGGGGGATCCCAATATCATCCCTATACCCGCAACTCCAGGTTGTGACTGACTAGATAGTTGAATTGGAATAGAATTAGCATGAGAAGGTGGTGTCGAACTTACTTCTTGAATAGAATGCACTTGGGGTATGGGTGATTCAGGGATGGCTCCACTGGCTTCAAGGCAGTTTTATTTGATCTTGGGGGTCTTGTTATCTTCCACTGGGACAATCTCTTCTACTGGATTCCTAATCTCTCCTGTTATCAGGGTTGAATCTTCTTGTTATCCTCTGTGATTCATGCCAGCTTCCTCCTCTCCTTCCTCTGTGCTTTCTGCTTCTCGTCCCATTTCCTGGGGATTGCTTTCTCTCCTCGCTTCTCTCTCATTTATCCTTTGACTAGCCAATCATTCCTATCTTCTCATCCTATGCATTTCTTCCTACTGCCTTTCCTCTACTTCTCCTTCTCCACCTTCTTTCCTCAACTTTTCAGACTGTCTTAAGGCTTTCTTGATCTTTTCGTACCACCACTTCTCAACTATGGCAACTCTCTTTAAGGCTCGCTCATCTCTTGAATCCATTTCTTGTTGTTTCCCCCCCATTTTTCAAAGAACCCTTCTCCTCTCTCATGCCATGACTCCCACCCTGTCTTTCCCTACCCCAAGTGAGGGTGTTTATATTTCCATATCAGTCGGGGATATGATCAACATCCCTCCCTCCATCAAGAAAACCTTAATCTACAAGGGGATTTCTCTCAACAGTCTTCCCCTATAGGCTTTCTTGAAAATTTGCTCTGCCTGTGAAAGAGACTGGTGGTTCTCAACTACAAATTCGATTATGTATCCCTCTAGTGTGGTACTAACCCAGAAACCCACAACTCGTGTAACTGGGAAATCCATCCTATAGAGTGTTGCTAACTTTTCGGTATCCCATGTGTTGTAGGAAAATCTCCCTGTGGACAGGTAGATCACCTCTAAGGCTTGACCTTAACCCTAGACAGAAAAATTCTTAACGTGGACACTGACTTCCTTTCAAATCTATCTAAACTAATGCATGAGAAGGGAGGATAAAAGAAGTACCTTTTTATCGACGTTTGTCCCTGCACGCTCCGAGTTGCGCTCCAATACTTTTGCTCCTCGCTGAGGTCTGTGGACAAAACAAGATACGACCACTTCCTACTCTATTGACATTAGCTTGAAAATAGATCTATCAATAAATGACAAGTTCATGTAACATCAGACACAAACTAGAAAGAAACAGGCCAAGTGTGTCATATTAATGAGAATAAAGAAAGCAGTGCTTACAATCGTAGATGCGAATGCGATAGCTTCGTCAAGTCCTCTTCGTCTAACCCTTGCCTGAAAGATCCACAACCTGGATAACAACAGCTTCAATGATCACTCTCCTTTGGCTGACTGTCAGTTTCCTCCAAGATCATAAGTTTCATATATTCAATTCTTCCTCCAATCAGCTCCAGCACCACTTATGAGATCATAAGTTTGGTGTGATTCTTCAATTTGCAGTACCCTTTCACCATTAGAAATCTTGCTTATGTAGCCTTGGAGAGGCTCAACAATATTGAGATATCCTTGGGGAAGGTGAGGATTTTCCTCCTTCAGTTGAGGATCTTCCCTAGGATCATGGTTGGACTAGGGATTCGAATCCAACTGCCTTCCAAGAATGAAAAGATGCTTCCCACATTCATCTCAACAGTTTAACAACCGCCCAGAATAGGTAGCACTCCCTCAAAAGGGCCATCAGAGCACTATAGCGCTCCCTAGTAGGCTTTAGGGGGCGCCAACACTCTCAAAATCTATAGCGCTCCCTTAAAAGGGCCAGGGGAGCATTATAACGCTCCCTGACAGTGTATTGGGGAGCTCCGGCGCTCCGAGATAGTGTAAGGGGGAGCACTCCTCTCCAAAACTCAGTTTTTTGGGTGCTTTTAGATGGCAAAAGGTTGTTTGACTTCAGTAGATTAGTTATCCTCCTTCAAATCAGTCATGTGAGATGTTATAAGTGTCTCCTTAGTGTCGTTATCATGACAGTATGTCTGAACATCCTTTGCGACACTAGTGACCAACTTGCGACAC
>ML868210.1:7556-20895 GCA_009831015.1 Picea engelmannii
AACAAGTGCGCCTCACTAAACCAGCAAAATTACCCAAGTAGGGCGCAAAAATCAGACCTCACTAATGAGTGAGTGATGTGTTATTGTTAAAATGAGGCTAAAACTCCTCAATATATACTGTATCAATGACCTTAATTAATTTTGGCCTTTAGGTCATAAAAATGGCTGACAAGACCATAATACTGTTTTTACATTGAATTGTCAAATTAAAACCCTAATTGAGCTGTAAAAAAGGTAAAAGCCCCTTCAAGGGAGGCGCTAGCCCCTTTTAGGGCAGATGAGACATCCAAGAGCAAAACGTTATCCCCCTAGGGGCCTCTCCAACATGCCACACGTGCCACTGCTGCCCAGTCTGCCTCCATGAAGCTGGATGACATCATGGTGAGGATGGGGGCATCCAGAGCCTTCCAAAGCCAACGTTCCACTAAAAAGGGGTCATTCCCCCTAGGCCGGGCTCTGCCAAAGTGCCTCTGATGGAACGTCCTCTTCTTCTTCGGTGCAAGACCCTAATCAACCACTGTCCTGTCTCTGCCCCCTGATGGGGTCTCAACATCCATCTGGTGGGCTCTTCAGCCCCATGGAGGTCCGAACTGATCATCTCCCCATGTGTACCGGTCCAAATGGTACCTGTCTAGCGGGCATGATCATGCACATCAGAAGCTACGCCCTCTATGGGCTCATCAGTCACCGGGATCATAGCAATGTTAATCACGTTTCATCATCAATATTATCAAACATATGCATAAGACCCTAATACATCAGTCAATAGCTCAAAGACATTACAAAAACCTACAACACAAGACTGGAGAAAAAGACAAGATGTCCTATTGGGCTAGTATCCACAAGAAAGGGGAAGTTTCCAGGAAGGTTTCATCCAATCCATGTAAGTGAGGTGATGTGGTTGGGGATGTCCAGACATGTGGGTGAAGTGACAGCCAAGGATGCATGATGTTATCTGTGGGTGCCTTTGTAGAAGGTGAGCCATACCTGTCATGGATGCAATTTTTCCAAGCCCGTTCTTGCCTTTATTCTTTTCTTTTATTTGCTTTTTCTTCTTCTTTTTCTTTTCATTCAAGGGCTAACCAGAGGACATTGCCTTAGCATGGTGACCAGAGCTGACAGTGTTACCCACAAGTACTTTCACAGAGATGATAAGGTTGGCTCGTGATGAGACCCCCTTTCCCTTGGCCATGCAACCAAAGGTCACTACCCTGGCGTGCTAACCAGATCGTGGCAATGTCATACTGTTAGGTACCCATGAACCTAATAGGCTGGCTCGTGATGAGACCCCCTATCCTCTTGACTAGGTCTTGTTTATATTTTCCGAGTCCCTCTTGTTTCTTACTAAGAGGCTTTTTATTGCCTTCTCGGGGATTCCTGGGTGAAGCATCTCAAGGTTTTATTTCTAGGCTTTTATCTTTTACTAGCTGCTTTTACCTTCTGGGCCTTTAGCCCCTTCTTCCCACGAGATAAGGTGCAATCCTACAAACAGGTCAACCCAATGCCTGGACAAGGGAAATGGGACAAGTGAGCGGGAGATAAGATGAAATAGTGGTGCTATGAGGGGAGTGGACGATGGATTTTCAGAAATCCCCCAGTGGCAAACCCAGACCTATAGGCACAGACTTGCTAGGATACCCTGTCAATCTCCTAGAGCATGGTCAAGTGGGCTAATGTAAGATCCAAGCAGTTGTTAGAGATAAAAGGAATCAGATGCATATATTTAAAGGTCTTAATGATCAAAAGTGACACATACCATGATACCTGGACCAATTACCTCATGGAGGAAGAACCTCGTCTGATACAAGACCAAGCCGATGGTGATGGATGTTGCTGCTGGTGACAAGATAAAGCTGGTGGAAAAAGAAAGGATGGGCCCTCTAAGGCCATGATCAGGTCAATCCTGCTCTCGGTACTCCATGTCTAGGACCTATGGGCCTCGAGACATGATCTCCTGGTTATCCCTAAAAATCAGGGATAACATTTGGCTCCAACTCGGGGACATGTGCTCACCGTAGAGCGCATGAGAACCTCAGCATCTCTGGCATAACCTGCAGACCTACTCAAACTCGATAGGGGCATCAGTAACAAAAATGGGGTGGTAATGCCACCCCAACATACATACAGATATATATACTAAAGTAAAACAATCAACATGCAAATGTAAAGCAAAGTACTTACCTGTTGGTTGGATATTCAATGTATTCAAACGACCAGTGTAGCTAATCTAGCAATGTCGCACGATACCTGCCTTTGTGCTTCATCATAAACCAAAATAGTGATAAATCAAGCACAAAAATGTCATGAGTTAGAATGTATATCATATCATTGGAAATCTCAAAGTCTAACTCATGGAGGCGGGTGGGAGGGATAAAATTATGCCAAGTCCATCTCTGAGGAAAGTACGCAATCCACTTCCGGAAAGGGTCAAGAAAAGTCCAAGGTTCAGAACACTGACTCAAAAGGTTGGCACACTGGCTACCTAAGACGTTCTCATACTGTGAAGTCTGGGAAGGGATTGACAAGGATGTATTAGACGACTGGCAAATTCTCAAGGGATACTTGAAAAAATGAGAAGATACACTTAAGATTGTAATATTTAACCAACCCTTGGACTCTAGGGTTTGTCTAAGAGAAAACTCTATATAAAAGATATACTTCCCGACTACACCTTTAATGGAAAAGCAAGGTAAAGTAATAACAGGTGGCTGGAGTGAGAAGTCATGAGAATCCTTCTTTAGGCAAACAATGTTCTTACTTGTATCAAAATCTGGGCACAGTGGTGGTTGGCAATCATCTTCATGGAGAGAATCCAAGTTCTCAGAAGGGTACTCATCAAAAATCTCAAGGTAAGACTGAAAATCATCAGGAGAACAAGGTACTAGGTCATCCTTGGTTTTTTGAAAAGTATGGGTAGAAATCTCATCTCCTTATTGCCACTGGTCAAAAGTAATCTGATGTGATAACTGCAAGGGAAACACTTGGAAATGACTCTCAGTGTCATAGATGGGATCCAGGTCATAACCAACTATATCCCACCTACGTCTCCCAACATGTATGAACTCATCAATGTTACCAACAATGTCACTATCTGTGTCACAACATGCAGGGTTTGAAACATTTGAAAACTCGTTCTCCTCCTCCTCATTTCCTTCATCATAAAGTAAAGCATCATCAAAAACTAGGGGAGGAGGGAAACTTACTATTTCTTCTTGTGCAGGGGCTTCGAGGACTTTGGCGTTTTCAGCATGTATTATTGTTTCATCCTCATGGATTGCTTCTTTGTCTTCGATTGTACAAGAAGGAATATCCATTTCATTCAAAACTTTCATTTCTCCTTCATTTTTTAAATCTAGGAATAAGGTGTCATCGGAATCCTGAAGTGGAAAATAACTAACCTCATCTTCGCTTTGTTGTGCAGGAGAAACAGGTTCTTGGATGACCTCATCAGAGTGAGGAGCAGGGGTTGGTACTTCATCATCTTGTTTAGGTCTTTGCTCCTTAATCACATCCTCATTCTGCTGGTCAAAAACTTGTTACCTTCTCTCTTGTGGATCTTCGGCAAAGGTTTCAAGGGAAACTAGTTTTATCAAGCTGAGAGTGTCCATAGTATGGCCATTGGTTCTAGACAATGAGAGATTCTTTTCGATTCGAATGGCAATGTTGTGAGCTTCTACAAGTGTTTTTGGATTCTTTTTATTTAGGAGGAAGCTCAAATGCCCCTGAAGTCCATTAGTATAGAGATAAACGAGGTACTTGTCTTTAGAACGATGGCTTTCAGAAATCTGGTAAAGCAATCTCTAGAACCTAGCCCCGAAAACTCTGACAATCTGATCCTCTGTTTGTTTTATGCATTCAAGACCTTTCAGCAATGATTGTATATCTTCCAATTTCATAACCCACCTTGCAAGGAAGATTTCTTCAAAATGGTCCATATATGTGATGCTGGCAGCTGGAAGATTATCATATCATCTTCTAGCCTCTCCATGCAGAGAGGCAGAGAAAAGTTTCATCACCGAATCTTCAGCCTCGTCACTAACAGGGCGGTATTGAAAGAAAGCCCGGAATTTGCTCATGTGATAATTGGGACTTTCTCCATCGATGCCAGAGAAACTAGGGAGCCAATTTTTATAAAAGGGGGGCATTCGTCTGGGATACCCCGGGATTTTACTCATGTCCAAAGGTTTGTAGTTCCCTGGATCCCATTGTGAAGTCATAGTTGGCTTCGTCATCAGTGGAGTCGCAAGACCATCTGATATCAATATATAAGCAATTATAACAATAAATATTGACAAAGTCAATGTTTGTTAATACAACAATGAAATAATATCACTTCACCAATAAATGTCAAGATGATGTAGCAATCAATGTATCAAATCAATCCTTCATTCAATAAATGCATCAAACCACCATCCAATTGCCTATAAGAGGAATATTGTTGCGTCAAGATGAAGTAACCAAGGGTGACATCAGCCTTCTTAGGATTAGTAGTTAGTTAGGGTTTCAATTTAGCAAAGGTTTTGAGAGTTGTTTGATCACTTTCACTTCAACGCTGGAGATCCAAGATCAATGCCTAAGGGTTAATGGAGTCAATTTAGAAGAGGACGCAAGGGTTGAAGGAGGAAGACTAAGGACTAGAGGGAAGGGTTCTGAAGTGCTACTATGGCAGGGCCTCAGAATCAAAACCCTAGGGGAGAGAGGCTCACTCCGGTGTTGCTAAAGGAAGGCCTCGTGCTCTCTCCTCCTTCCTTAGGTTAACTTGGCAAAAACGGCTAGCAGGAAAGATAAATCAAGACAAGAGGGTGCAGTGAGGGAGAGTGTTGCTACAACAAGGCTCTATCACTAAACCCTAGAAGAAGGATGACCCTAGGTGTAGATGACCTAGGCCTGGGACGTCTCCTCCTTCTTGACTTCTGAAAGTACGGCTAGCTCAGGGAGAAGAAGCAATAAGAGTGTAGCTATGGCTAGGCTCTTTCTTCCTTCTTCAATGGCTGAAAAATTCTCTTTTAGGGGACATGAAATAAGGACCTACTTGTGTGCTTGTCACCTAGGGTTTTTAGATTAGCAAATTATAAACATATGCAAGAATATAAGACTACAACCATTCAATCAAGAAGTTTTGCAGAAAAAATTACTTACATATCACCATGAAATAGCATGCAAACCCTAGTTGTAAACCTTCCTCCAAGAGAAATGCCAAAAATGCCAAGAAATGCCTTCCTTCAACAAGTGCGCCTCACTAAACCAGCAAAATTACCCAAGTAGGGCGCAAAAATCAGACCTCACTAATGAGTGAGTGATGTGTTATTGTTAAAATGAGGCTAAAACTCCTCAATATATACTGTATCAATGACCTTAATTAATTTTAGGTCATAAAAATGGTCGACAAGACCATAATACTGGTTTTACATTAAATTGTTAAATTAAAACCCTAACTGAGCTGTAAAAAAGGTAAAAGCCCCTTCAAGGGAGGCGCTAGCCCCTTTTAGGGCAGATGAGACATCCAAGAGAAAAACGTTAGCCCCCTAGGGGCCTCTCCAACATGCCACATGTGCCACTGCTGCCCAGTCTGCCTCCATGAATGTCCATAAAGCTGGATGATGTCATGGTAAGGATGGGGGCGTCCAGAGCCTTCCAAGGCCAACGTTCCACTGAAAAGGGGTCATTCCCCCTAGGTCGGGCTCTGCCAAAGTGCCTCTGATGGAACGTCCTCTTCTTCTCCGGTGCAAGACCCTAATCAACCACTGTCCTATCTCTGCCCCCTGATGGGGTCTCAACATCCATCTGGTGGGCTCTTCAGCCCCATGGAGGTCTGAACTGATCATCTCCCCATGTGTACCGGTCCAAATGGTACCTGTCCGTCGGGCATGATCCTACACATCATAAGCTATGCCCTCCATGGGCTCATCAGTCACCGGGATCATAGCAATATTAATCATGTTTCATCATCAATATTATCAAACATATGCATAAGACCCTAATACATCAGTCAATATGTAATGATCCCAAGCCAAATTTTTCGCTTGGAATCACTAACTACCACTGATTCGTTGATGTACAGGTGTTAATGAGTTATCCAGTTATTAAGTGCGTTCAAACAAGATTCATCCAACACATGAAGATCACAATACATTCAAGATATAGAAGCACAAGCAAAGATCTGACCTTTTATTATGAGCAATATGGAACCAATACAATAGATAGCCGATCTGGAACAATCCTCAGATGGTCGAATAGACAATAGATATGAGTTGCTACAAAATGCTCTGCCGATACAAAATAAGCCTCGAAAGGCTGAATAAGAAATGAAGATTAATACAAACAGATTTGAATGCCAAACCCTCCAGCTGAAGAGTGCCATGCTCCAATAGAAGGCTGAAACCCTCAATAACTCGGCCCAACTGCAAGAAGACTCCAAATGAACCCAAACTCTGTCAACTGATAGATCTGGTTGATAGGAACACCCCTCTGAAATCTCAAGCTGAACGACCAAGGAAAACTCCTCCAAACTGTGATTCTTCTGCTGAAGCTGCACCCTCCTGGATGCCTGGAACCCTAGGTAATTCGGCCCTAATGAGAGAAGCCTCCAAATTCCCTGAAACTCCCCAGGAATGTAGATCAGGCTATAGAGACCCTGTGGAAGAAGTTTAAGACTCAGATTCCAAATGAAGCTCTCTAGATCTGAGATTTACTGAATCCTAGGACGTCCCCTTTGTCTCCAAGATGTCCCAATCTGAAGCAAAATATCTGATGGTGATAACTCTCCAGAAAAGCCCTCAAAATGATGGTTGTGCTCCTGCAAATAAAACCCAAGTGACGGAATGGCCACAGGCTCTCCTGATAAGCTGGATCGAACCCTCCTCTAGGTGATGGTGCGCCCTTGCTGGAAACTCAAGAACAGTACGGCCCTGCTACCTTTTGAAGCGCTAGATGGAAAGATGTTGAGTGTAGAATGGTGTGGAGGAGTCTTTCATCCCCGAGACCAAGTTGTGGAACAAGGTGAGTGGGTCTTTCACCACTGAGTTGCTCACAAGGGTTTGTACAACAAAACCCCCAAACTGAATGCTCAAGAGCAATAACAAGCAATATGCCAAATCCAAAATGACTAATAGGTGCGCCCCAGCCTCTTACTTATACTTTTCCTTCTAATTCTCTGTTGAGTTAGGTTAACTCCCAGGGTTAGCTTCTATTGAGTTATCTTTTACTCCTTTTATTCTTTTTCTTTCTTAAGTCAACTTAAAAATATAACTTTAGTTTAGTTGACTTTCCCCCTCAGTGTGAGACTATGACCTAGTGGGGGTGCCCAGCCCACTGAGTCTCTTCATCACCTCTCTATCAAGAGGTGGGGGACATTATAATCTCCCCTGCTTGAAATTGCTTGTCCTCAAGCAATTCCAAACCTGTTTCTCTTACCACGTGCTCCTTTTCCCATGTGGCATCCTCAATGGGTAAATCCTTCCATTTGATCAGGTACTCTTTGATGCTTCGGTTTCTGAGCCTTTTCTCTCGGGCCTCTAATATCTCCTCCCGAATCAAAACAAGTTGTCCTTCCTCATCCAAGGGAGGTAATACCTCAATGGGTTTGATGTGTTGGTCGAGGGCTTTCTTAAGGCAGGAGACATGGAAAACATTGTGTATTTTGCTACCCTATGGAAGCTCCAACTTGTAAGCTACAACCCCTATCTTCCTGCTAACTCTGTAGGGTCCAAAGAAACGTGGCTATAGTTTATCTGCTCCGCTCCTTTTTATGGAAGCCTGCCTGTATGGTTGGAGTCTCAAGTAGACCAGGTCCCCAACCTCAAAAGTACGATCAACTCTGTGCTTGTCTGCTTGGACCTTTTGTTGGTTCTGTGCTCTCTGTAGATGATCCTTCAGCTCCCTAAGAATGTCTTGGCTCTGTTGTATCCAATCCTGTACCATAGGTGCCTTGTTGTCACCGAAAGTAATCTCCCCAAAAGATAGGGGATCATAGCCATACAAGGCCCTGAATGGTGACATGCCTATGGACGTATGTTGGGTGGTGTTGTAGCAGTACTCTCCCAAGTGCAACCATCTGGCCCACGCTTTCTGTTGTCCTGCCACATAATTTCTGAGGTAGCCCTCCACCCAATTGTTGACGATTTTTGTTTGTACGTCTGTCTAAGGGTGATAGCTGGTGCTAGGGGTCAAGGCCGTACCAACCAACCTGAATAATTCCTGCCAGAATGTACTCATGAACCTGCTATCCCTGTCACTGACAATGGTCTTGGGTAGGCCGTGCAACCTGAAGATTTCCCTGAAGAACAATTCGGCCACCTGTGTTGCACTGAAGTCAATGGCTATGGCGAAGAAGTGTGTGAACTTTGTCAACCTGTCCACTACTACAAATATGCAGTCCCTCCCTTGTGTCTTTGGCAGCCCGGTGATGAAATCCATGGATATGCTCTCCCATTTGTGCTCTGGAATGGGTAGGGGTTGTAGTAATTATGCTCGGTGCATGTGCTCTTCTTTGTTCTCCTGACATGTAGTACACTCCTTGACGTGCTTAATCACATCCTCCTTGAGGCCCTTCCATGAGAACCTCTCTCTCACCTGCCTGTACGTCTTGCTGATTCCATGATGACTTGCCATTGGTGAGTCATGGTATGCCTGTAATATCTTAGCCTTGAAGGCCGATTCAGGAACTAAAAAGATACGCTCCTTATAGTAGATGAGATCATTCATAACCTTGAAATTATCATCTTGTATCTACCCATCCAATAGCTGGCATGCGAACTGATCCTTTGCATACTCCATCGCCAGATGGTCTTTCCAGTCAACTGATACCCCGGTCATGGCAAAGATGGATGGCCTCCTGGATAACGCATCAGCCACCATGTTGTTCTTCCCTTTGACAAATTCAATGTCAAAGTCATAGGCATGTATTCTACTTACCCATTTCTGCTGCCTCTCATTCAAATCCTTCTGCTCCAATAGATATTTGAGACTGTTATGATCTGACTTGACCACAAACCGGGCACCAACCAAGTATTGCCGGAATTTGGCTAGTGCATGCATGATAGCCAGCATTTCTTTGTCATAAATGCTGTAGAGTAGCTCAGGACCCTTGAGTTTCCGACTCTCATAGGCAAGAGGGTGCCTCTTCTGCATCAGTACGGCCCCTATTCCTTCCCCGGAGGCATCACACTCCAAGGCAAAAGGGAGACTGAAATCTGGAAGGTCTAAGACTGGGCACGTACTCATCACTTCCTTCATCTTGTCCATCGTTATTTGAGCCTCCTCGTCCCACTTGAAGGCTCCTTTCTTAGTCAAATCAGTCAAAGGCGCACACAACTGAGAAAATCCTTTAACAAACTTCCTGTAATACGTGCACATACCCAGAAATCCTCTCAATTCTGTGAGTGTCTTAGGAGTAGGCCATTCCATGATGGCTTGTATTTTCTCCTGATGTACCTGTACCCCTTTTGCCCCGATGATGTGTCCTAAATAGAGGACCTCTGTCATTCCAAACTCACATTTGGACTCCTTAGCATACAGTGATTGTTCCTCCATGATTGACAAAATCTGATCCACATGCCTGAGATGTTCCTCCCACATCTTGTTGTAGATAATCAAGTCATCAAAAAATACCAGCAGGTACTTTCTCAACTGCTTGTTGAATACATGGTTCATACATGATTGGAACATAGCAGGGGTGTTGGTTAAGCCAAAGGGCATCACCAAAAACTCATAATGGCCGTAGTGACATCTAAAAGCCGTTTTTGAGATGTCTTCCTCCCTCATCTTGATCTGATGGTAACCAGAGCGAAGGTCAATCTTAGTGAAGTAGATGGCCCCATGCAATTCATCCAACAGTTCATCAATCCTTGGTATCAGATACCTATTTTTGATGGTCTTTTTGTTCAAAGCCCTGAAGTCAATGCACATCCTCATAGTGCCATCTTTCTTCTTCACCAGCACTACTGAAGAAGCAAAAGGGCTACTGCTGGGCATGATGTGCCCCATGTCCAGAAGTTCCTTGATGGCCTTCTCTATCTCATCTTTGTACTTCTTGGGATGTCTGTATGGTGTGGTGAAGACTGGTTTGGCCCCTTCCTCTAGCTCAATAATGTGCTCAAACCCTCTATCTAGTGGTACCGCTGGAGGAATAGGTCCAAACACCTTGCGGTGCCTGTCAAGGATTTCTTTGATCTCTGGGGTGTAGTGAACCTTGCCCTGTTCATCCATACGTGTCACAACCCTGCATTCGACTATGTATACTATCTCGTCTCTTCGGAAGATGGCCTCCATCCTCTTGGCCGTGACTACCTTTGCAGCATTCCCTGTCATGCCCTGAAGCACTACCTTTCGTCCACCCTCCTCTGTGAATGACATTTCCATAGTTTTGTAGTTGGTGGTGATAGGTCCCAATGTGATGAGCCACTGAACCCCTAGGATGATGTTGGTATCCAGAAGGTCCATGACATAGACGTCTTGTGTCAGCTCATGTCTACCCAAGGTAAGCTTCATGCCCGGAATGTATCTGTCGCAAGGCATAGTGCCTCCACCTACTACCTCCACCTTGAATCCTTCAAATTCTACTGTGGGTATGTGTCTCCTTTTCAATAAGGCAGAATCGATGAAGTTGTGGGAAGCTCCTCCATCAATCAAAACCGAAACCCTCTGTCCCTGCAAGACCCCCTCATTCGGAAGGTGTTATACTTTGGCACTCCACTGATAGATGCCAAGGTGGCCATACTATCTTGTCCTGTGATCTGCTCCTCTTTTGTATCAATGGTATCAGCCTCCATGTTCTGTATCTGGCCGATCTCCTCTTCCTCCTCGTTGTCTGAGGTGACCTCAATGTAGTGCACTTGACCACGGCCCATGCATTTGTGTGCTGGGTTCCATGGTTCTTTGCAAGTGAAGCAAAGTTGCTTCCTTCTCAATTCCCTCCTAGTGTTTTCATCCACTCTGCCACGGCCCTTGTCAAAGCCTCTTGGGTCACGTCCTCCCAGGTTCATTGGAGGCCTTTGATCTCTTCCACCATTGTTAAGAGGTGGTCTGGGTATGAATTTAGGTTTAGCAGCTAGACCCAAATCCCTCGTCTTCCAAATGGCCTCCTGTAGGTTGGTAGGCTTGAAGTCCTTTACCCAACCCTTCAAGGGTTCCATCAATCCTTCTGTGAAAAGCATCATGAGCCTAGTCGGGGACATATCTTGCACCATCACTGCCAACCTCTGAAATTCATCAATATATGCCTCATCCGTACCTGTTTGCTTGAGTTGGGTGAGCTCCCGGAAATGTAGCTCAGGATCTCCTTGGTCAAATCTATCAATGAGCCTCTGAGTGAATTCTGTATAGGACACAATCTGATTGTGCTTGAGTGTGGTGAGTACATGATACCACCAGTCGTGAGCCTTGCCATCCAAGTACATAGTGGCAAACCTGATGGCCTCCATTTCCCTCATGGGGTTGAGCTGCAAGTAGGTATCCAGATTTTGCACCCAAGATTGTGCTGTCATCTTGGCCGTACCATCAAAGTATGGAATCTCTATCTTCCTTGCTCTTCGTTCAAACTCAAAACTGCCCTTGTGGTTCATCCTAGGTTGATTTCTGAACATGAGTTGGCAATACTGATCTAGGGACATTTGTCTTTGGACCCTCATATCCAAACTGTAGTACTCCTTGGTACTCCTCGCCAATTGTTCTGCAAAGTCTTCAACCTGTTCCTGTTGCCCTTGCTCATCTGTGAATGTGGGCATGTACGGTCTAGGGTTAGCTCTGCTACCCGAATGTCGGCCTAGCTATTCATCTGTGAACATGGGCATGTATGGCCTAGGATTGACCCTGCTACCCATCTAACCCTGGGACGTGCCACTTCCCAGACTTCCTTCGGATCTGGGGGCTTTCTCCGGGTTATATCTGATCTCCTCATGGACTCCACCGGATCCACCAGCCTCCTTATTTCCATACATATCAGGGTCCTTCCCTTGATGGGCTACTTGCATCAGAAGTTCAGTTATCTGGGATTGATTCTTGTTCATCAGCTACAGGTTCTCGTCAACCTTCTTCAAAGTTTCAGAAATTTCGGCTTGTCCCCTTCTGTTGGTTTCCTGGTACACATCTAAGTGTTGGACCAACGTGCTTTCTGTGCGGTTTATGGCGTGATGGAACTTATCAAATTCGGCTGCTAAGAAGGCCAAGCCTTGAGGCTCACGGTCATCCCCTGACCCTTCCATTTCGGCCTCTGTTTCACTGCTGGGTTTCTTCCTTCGACCCATAAAGATTCCACTGTACCTCTACATGCGTCGATCCCCTCACAGGTTTGGAGGATCGAAGCTCTGATACCACTATAATGATCCCAAGCCAAATGTTTCGCTTGGAATCACTAACTACCACTGATTCGTTGATGTGCAAGTGTTTATTGAGTTATCCAGTTATTAAGTGCACTCAAACAAGATTCATCCAACACATGAAGATCACAATACATTCAAGATATAGAAGCACAAACAAAGATCTGACCTTTTATTATGAGCAATATGGAACCAATACAATAGATAGTCGATCTGGAACAATCCTCAGATGGCCGGATAGACAATAGATATGAGTTGCTACAAAATGCTCTGTCGATACAAAATAAGCCTCGAAAGGCTGAATAAGAAATGAAGATTAATACAAACAGATTTGAATGCCAAACCCTCCAGCTGAAGAGTGCCACGCTCCAATAGAAGACTGAAACCCTCAATAACTCGGCCCAACTGTAAGAAGACTCCAAATGAACCCAAACTCTGTCAACTGATAGATCTGGTTGATAGGAACACCCCTCTGAAATCTCAAGTTGAACGACCAAGGCAAACTCCTCCAAACTGTGATTCTTCTGTTGAAGCTGCGCCCTCCTGGATACCTAGAACCCTAGGTAATTCGGCCATGATGAGAGAAGCCTCCAAATTCCCTGAAACTCCCCAGGAATGTAGATCAGGATATAGAGACCATGTGGAAGAAGTTTCAGACTCAGATTCCAGATGAAGCTCTCTAGATCTGAGATTTACTGAATCCTAGGACGTCCCCTTTGTCTCCAAGACGTCCCAATCTGAAGCAAAATATCTGATGGTGATAACTCTCCAGAAAAGCCCTCAAAATGTTGGTTGTGCTCTTGCAAATAAAACCCAAGTGACGGAATGGCCACAGGCTCTCCTGATAAGCTGGATCGAACCCTCCTCTAGGTGATGGTGCGCCCTTGTTGGAAACTCAAGAACAGTACGGCCCTGCTACCTTCTGAAGCACTAGATGGAAAGATGTTGAGTGTAGAATGGTGTGGAGGAGTCTTTCATCCTCGAGACCAAGCTGTGGAACAAGGTGAGTGGGTCTTTCACCACTG
>WSFP011438024.1:0-20895 GCA_009831015.1 Picea engelmannii
ATTAACATAGAACATTAAGAAAAGCACCTTGATGTTACCTTGTCAATGTCACCTTACCAATATCATAGACAAAAGTACATCAAGATAAAAGTAAATTTAGTCAAAAGAATTAGATATTGATGTTTCAAACTAGACTACTATAATTTATCATAAAAGATCATTTGTGAAGAGAGTTTAATTTATAGTGTGAATTAATATGAATTATAAATTTTCTACTTGTATATTATAATAATTGGTATTGCTTAATGAGTTTTAATGGTTCTCTTATATAACAAGGTTATAGAGACATATTATTTAGTATATTTTATAAAGTTTATAAAATATGCTAGTTGTATTAGTTATTATAATTAAGTATCATATTTTACATATTATTATAATGTTTAAATGAAAATGTTATTAGTGTTAGCTCGATGAGTTAGTTTTAGTAGTTGAGTATTGTGAATTACAAGCAAGAGATCATAAGGGCAACTTCTCGAGTTGGTTGTCTCTACAGATATTACTGATCCTCGTTCGATGTCCTTGACACGTTAGGTTGTTGAAACTGCAACATAGTGGTTTATATTGGGTATGTGTTACATTCTTTGCACAATTGGTCGTACGTTGTGTTGGGGGGTCATAGCGGGGGAAACAAGCCCCCCTTGTCTAGGGGTTCAAGGGTAGAGCCCCCGAAAAAAATGGGTTGTTTTTGGTAGATTTTGGCCAATGGCTTTTCATCCCATTATATTATAATTCTGGTTAAGGAATCTAATATGGGTTGACAAATTAGGGATTGTGGATGCCACATAATCATATATATTGTATTGTAAATGGTGAAGTTAATATAATTAGAGTTAGAGGTGCGTCTCTAAACATTTGTTGGTTTCCTTGGTTAAGGGTTTCCAAGGTAAATTTATGAGTATTATGTTTTAATTTTATTGTTTTCTTTCTGTTTTATAGAGAATTTGTGTGTTCATTGATATATTGTAAATGTTTAAAACCTATATTTGGTATCAAAGAAGTTATTGGGTTTAGGGGGATGCCTTTGTTTCTAAGGGTTCGGTTAGCTTGGGTTTGTGATAAATCTGGTTTTAGTGGGAGCTCTACAGTGGTGATTATTGCAATGAAAGAAAATGATGAGCAATTCTAAAATTGAGATTGAGAAATTTAATGGACAAAGCTTTGAGCTTTGGAAGTTGAATATGGAGGATCTTTTGGTAAACAAAGAATGGTGCGTTGTTGTGGATCCTGGTACTGCACCTATGGGTATGTCGACAAAAGATTGGATGAAGTTGGATAGGAAGGATAAGAGAAAAATCGGGTTGTGTCTTTTAGATCCAGTGTTATTGAATGTCTCGACATAAGCTACAACCAAGGTGTTATGGGATAAGTTAGGGTTTTGCATCAATCTAAGTCCCTAGTAAACAAACTTTTCCTTTGGAAGAATTTATACCTCTTGAGGATTAATGATGGGACTTGATGATAGAGATTCTAAACACATTCAGTACTGTGGTAAGTTAGTTGTTGCCTATCGACATTAAAATTTATAATGAAGATAAGTACATTAGCTTGTTATGATCTTTGCCAAATTCATGAGATAGTTTGGTTGTATCTATTGGGAGTAATGCAACCACATTAAAGTTTAATGATGTGGTTTCATCCTTGTTATCATATTAAGAATTGAGGAGGAAAACGATGGATATTCAAAACATGGATGTCTTATCTATAAGAGGACATTCCCTGGATATAAATAAAAATAATTCCTCAAGTGGGAGATCTAAATCTAGAGGTAGATCTAAATCTCCAGGAAAATCCTTAAGGAAATGATGGAAATGTAGTAAAATTGGGCATTAGAAGAAGGATTGTAGATCTAAAAGTGTTAAGAGAGGGAAGGTATTTGATGATGTTCCTTCTATAGAAGGAAATACCTCCTCATAGGAAGGAGGATATGTGTACTTGAATTATTCAAGCACACATGTAGATCATGATTTATGGTTGATCAGACTTCTTCAAGCACACATGCAGATCATGATGTATGGTTGATCGATCCTGGTGCTTCTTTTCATCTGACTCCCCACATGGAGTGTTTTTGTGAATATGAAAAGTATAATGGAGGTGATTTTTTCCTAGGGGATGAATCGACGACCAAAATCATAGGATAAGGAAATGTCAAGTTGCTACTCAAGGATGGAAGGATTAGAAAACTCCCTAGGTTTTTTCACATTTCAGAGCTGGCTAGAAACTTGATATATTTAAGTAAGATGAGTGATGCAGGTGTACATACTGTATTTGAAATGGAAACCTACAAAATGGTTTGAGGAGCAATGGTGTTGATGAGGGGAGTTTGGAATGGAACTTTGTGCAAGATGTTGGGAAGCACTATCAATAAAGGGTGTAACAATTCTATTGTTCTTGAGGGTAGAAATGAAGAAGATATAACCCCTATAGTCTCTAGAGAAAAGACAATGTTGTGTCATCAAAGAATGGGACACATTGGAGAGAAAGGCCTTCAGGCACTACACATCAAAGGTATGGTTGAAGGTATGTCTGATTGCACACTAGATTTTGATTTATGTGAGCATTGCATATATGGTAAACATAATCAAGTAAGATTATCATATGGTGTTATAAGAGAAAAGGGAATCTTAGATTTAGTACACGATGATGTGTTTGAACCTGTTCCTATTCCATCACTAGATAAATATGTGCACTATGTTTCGTTCATTGATGATTTCTCAAGCAATACATGGATTTATTTCCTCTGAAATAAATATGAGGTCTTTGGTAAATTTAAAGAGTTTAAGGCTCTTGTGGAGAATCAAACAAAGAAGAAAATAAAGGTGTTGATGATATAAAATGGTGAAGAGTTCCATGGGAATGAATTTGAGGAATTCTATAAGAAGTGTGGTATAGCAAGGAAAATACTACTCCATACACACCTCAACAAAATGGGGTTGCAGAAATGATGAACGAGATGTTGACAGAAAAAGAAAGGAGAATGCTCAGTGGTGTTAGGTTAGGACATGAATTATGGGTAGAGGCAGTGGGTATTGCATGCTATCTAGTAAATAGATCACCCTCATCAACGTTGGTGGAACAAACTCCATAGGAGGCATGGACTAGTAACAAACCCTCTCTTGAACATCTTAGAGTGTTTGGTTGTGATCCTTATGTACATGTTCCAAAGGAAAATAGGAGTAAGTTGGATAAAAAAGATGAAAAGTGTATCTTTATTGGTTATAAAGATGTTATAAAATGCTATAAACTTTGGAACCCATAAACTAAGAAGATTATTTATAGTTGGGATGTTGTCTTTAGAGAGATTAAAGATATTCCTAAAAATGGATTCCTACCAAAGGAAAAAGAATCGGAGACAATATTGTTTGAGTTGGAGGATGAAGAATCTGACTCAACAAAAGAACTTGAATTAGAAGAAGAAGAAGAACCTCATACATTAGTATTAAGGAGATCAGTTTGGGAAAGATAGAAACTATGATGCTTAGTATTGTTTGAGTGTTCAACTAGGGTGGATGAATAAACATGATTATTTTTAATATCCATTGTATGCTCTTGGATTCTAATTTTAATAGAGAAACTAGTTTCACCCACATAAGGTTTTCCACATGAGCACATAATCATGGAGACACATTTTTTATTTGTCATATTA
This sequence comes from Picea engelmannii, assembly GCA_009831015.1. Classification (NCBI taxonomy): domain Eukaryota; kingdom Viridiplantae; phylum Streptophyta; class Pinopsida; order Pinales; family Pinaceae; genus Picea; species Picea engelmannii. Next base: position 3,644 of record WSFP011438024.1, read on the forward strand.
GTTGGGTCTTTAATGGAATTTAGGGAGTTCCTAATTGTGGATACCAGTTTGAATGTTTCCCCAATGTTTTTCTTCTTCGGGACCCTATCAATATTGTCTATGGTCCCTTGAATGTAGGGGAATAAGGATTTGGAAACCTATTCAATATTTTTTTTTTCCTAGGTCCTCTACTAGCATTCTAAAATGCTTTGACCTCTTGATGTTCATTATAACCATTATCCCTAAATACCTTGAGGATATCGAGATTTTCTTCTTCCAAATTATCTTCATCTGAGATTCTAAAGGCTCTAGTTCTTAGAGTGTTGAGAACCTTGAGTTTCTAAGTAGGATGGTGGCGGGACTCTACATGAAGGTATTGTTCAATGAGTCTTTTTCTATGAACTAGATGCACTATATACCCATATGGTTTCTTAGTGACATAGACATATAAAAACAAACGGATCCCATCAACTTCAATCTCCATGGTGAATTTTATGTGCTCATATTGATTGTTGAGGTGGTCAACAAATTTATATAAGTTTTCACTCTCATGGGGCCAAATGACAATGGAACATCAACAAATCTAATCCAAAACTTTGGTCTTAGAGGGAAAGAAACAAGGAATTTTCTTTCAAGATCCTCCATGAACAAATTAGTGACAACTAGGGAGAGGGGGGATCCCATAGCCACTCCACAAGTTTGCTCATATATTTTATCTTGAAAACTAAAAAACATGGATTTCAAACACATCTCTACTAACTTTACAGTTCCCTAGTTAGTGATCTTATTGATAACCTCTAGTACTCCTTCAATAGGAATATCTATGAAGAGAGAGACTATATCAAAACTCACAAGCATGTAATTTTTATCAATTTTAATGTCTTTGATCATATTAACAAAAAATGTAGAGTATTTAATGAAGGAACTCATATTACCTACCAAAGGATTGAGTTTACAAGCCAAGTGTTTCATGAGCTAATAATTAGGTCCTCCTATCATGTTGACTATGGGTCTTAGGGAATCTCATTCCTTATGAATTTTTGGGAGGCCATAGATCCTTGGGGTGGAAGGAAAAATAATTATTAGCTTCTTGTTATCCCTTCCCCTGCTCATTTTAATAGCATTGCAAACCTTTTTTGAAATATTATTAATGGGGTTCTTATTGGAATTCTTATACCTTCCACTATTGTTTAGGTGGTCTATCGTTTTATCCATATAATCATTTTTTTTCAAAATGACCATTACACCACCCTTAAATGCTTTTAGAACCACAACATCGTTTTTGTTGTCAAGCACCTTAAGAGTGATGTGCTCTTACTTGGAAAAAATGTTGCTCCTTGGTAGCTTTGATATCCAAAAAGTAATCAAACAATCATGTTGAATCTCTTCCTAATGGCCTTTGGAATACCTTTAATTCCATTCTTGATGTTCCATAAAATGTCTTCAATCATAATCTTACAAGGTGCCATTGCAAAGTTGAGCCATTTCTCTAGTAAACTAATAGTGTTATCATTAATATGATGGCTTAGTGATAAGTTGTGACTAAAGTTTTGCGTTGTCGGGCATTTATGATAATAGGGTTCTAATTATTATGTTGAGGTCTACGTACATATGTATCTAAGATACCACTATTAGTTTCTAAGTTATTATTACTACCATAATTATGTGAGATATCATTGTTAATTTCTAAGTTCTTATTCAAGTTATTATTAATAGGTTATAAGTTATTTTTAATCTCTAAATTTGCATTACCGACATATGTATCCAATTTAATATCATTATGTTCTATATTATTAATTTCCAAGTTATCCTTACCAACAACATATCTAAGTTATTAAAATTAGTATATGAGTTAAATACAATGGTGATTGATTGACTTACCTAATTCACATTAATGCATGGATTTTTTTTATTGTTCTACTACTTTGGGTAGTCTGTGCCATACTTCTCTCTTGCGTCTCATCTTTCTTCCTTTCATTTCTACAACCATCATTTGAGGCTATGGAATCCATGTCTTCCATTACCCTATTCTTACTAGTTATTTTTACTAATGCACTATTATTGTTGGCTAAGATATGGATCAAATCATTTGAGATGATGGAGTTAAGTTTTAATCTACCTTTTATCTGAATTTTCCCCCTACTATTGTCATTTATCATAATGTCCACAATATTCCCAACATCAAAGATGAGTATATATTTTTGTTACCTATAGAAATGATCGTGGGTTTTGGCTTAACAACAATGACCCGATCACATCACACCCTATTAGTTTAATGACCACAATCAACGTGATCAATTATGCATGTACACACTAAAGGTCACGATCACCCTCTCAACCATGAAATTTTTAAAACTTGAAAGATAAAACTTGTTCAATATAAAAGCTACAACCCATTATTAACCTAGCCTTTGGCTTAAATTATCCATTTCACAAGTATAAAGAACATAAACACAAGAAAACTATGAAACTTCAAAGTGAAGAAGAAAATACAAGTACCCATATGAAATAAAGTAGTTTCCCTCAAGAGACAGTGTGACTATTTTGAATAAGGAAACCATTATTCTCCTTTTTGAAACTTTGGCATTTGTTTTTAGGCCACACAAATCCCACAACAATTTTTCGTAAGCTTAAGAGGCATTTTCAGCTCCACTACAACAATAACTTACTTCCAAACTTCTAACAAAATCCTAAATTTATAGCTAGAAGATATCTTTTCTACTAACTAAAAAAAAATCTAGATTACAATTATACCCATTCTTTTTCATTACCTCAAATGTTAGTAACAAATTAACGATAAAATCATCTACAGAAAAATATAGAAACAAATACAAGTTTTACCTCAATAAAAGATCGTTTTTCATAGTTGAACAAATATTTGAACTTCCAATTCCTTTCCTTTGCCAACTTAGTGCATATCAACCAATTTTCACTGTACCATATGTAAGGAAAACTTCCTCCCCTAAGACCCCATATTATGTGAGATAAGACAATGAACATAAATTGATATATATATAGCATCATGAATATGTTCCAGTGTTGGGGTATTTACCTACTAATCTTGTCAGGCAATAACACACCTCTTGTAGAGGATTAATGTAGTAATAATGCTCAATATCCTTCACGATATCCAGATTACCATGAATTTAAGTTTATCAACTTTCTAATGGTATTTTAGTAATATATCCATATAGGTCGAGTGACCCGAAATACTATCGATACCCCCTATATTTATAAGCTCTAGGAGGCCTTCCACCTCAACCTCAATTTTTTAATCGTCTTATTACCAATTATTCACCTAGCCCCACATTTTTTCCCTTTTATTATATTTTTTTATTAGGTGAATTATTTCCCTTCTTATGTGTCACTTTGAGATTTTCTCTAATATTTATGTGTTACTTTGGTATTTTCTCTAATATTTGTTTTATTAGAATAAATATTTTCTCCATTTTTATTTAAATATTAATATTTCAAGTGGTCACTAAAAGTGGGTAATTTTTAGTATGGACTAATTATTACCATCATGGGGATCGCTCACCCTAACTTTTAGTAGGGACTAATTATTACCACCATGGGAATCGCTCACAATTACCTTGGTATCTCTGATGTTGAAGGTTTAGTTGTTGAGGAGTAAGGTTTTGATAAATGTTTACATATGAATTGATAGAGTATTATGAATATAGTATAAGCAATACCTTCTTTACAAATTGGTTTAGTTGTTGAGGAGTAAGGTTTTGATAAATGTTTACGTTTACATATGAATTGATAGAATATGAATTGATAGAGTATTATGAATATAGTATAAGCAATACCTTCTTTACAAATTGACAAATCTCAGTTATGAATATAGTATAAGCAATACCTTCTTTACAAATTGACAAATCTCAGGTATAGGTACAATTACATAATACATTCCAGAGTTTCAAAAGTTGATTACTCTTAGAGTGAAGGATTTTATGAGGATAATTTGTTGCATTTATTTATAGATAGTTTAAAGGATAACATATAACATAGCATGTGTCTTTTAGAATTTAATTCCTTGGATAAGTTTTTCAGTGTGGTAAAGAGATTTGAAGGAAAAAATATGGCTACAGAAAGGATTGTCACTAACATCTAAAGGGAGTGCAATGTTACCACTCTTAATCTAACTCAACTTATATGGTTGACACCTCAACATTTGGATGAAAGAAGAGAAAACATATTATGTTTCAATTCTAGAAGTAAGTATCGTAAAGGGATCAAGTGTGGTGAGAAGAAATTATTCCACGTGGATTGTGAAATTATTCCATAACTTTATGAGCCACAAATTAGACAAACTTCTCAATTTCTTTATATATCTAGCATCAAGATTTTAGGTAATTATTGCATATGGAGGTACCATAAATTTTTCAAGGAAGTGCCAAAGTATTAAGCTCACTATTGGGGATTATTTCTTGGATATCCCAATAATTGCAATCTGACTAGGTAGTGTTGATGTGGTCTTAGGGGTCTAATGGTTATAGTAATTGGGTACAATGGCTTTTTATTTTCAAGAAATTTTCATGATATTTTTGTTAGAAGGACATGAAAATGAATGTACGTGTATGCAACAAAAACCATATAAATTTATAAGCTCTAACAACATGAAACAAAATATTAAAAAAGAGGTACCAAGGAGTAATTTCACAATTGTGCTCACTAGATGTTCAAACAGCTAACGCCTCTATGCCCTAGGATATCCAAAGAGTTATATACAATCATTCCAAGGTATTTTATGAGATGCCCAATGGTATTTCTTCTACTCAAGAGCACGTTCATACTATTAAAATCGTCTTGGTGAATCTTCCTCCTAGCATCCAAACTTATAGATACATTTATACTCATAAAAGTGACACTGACATATAATTTAAGAAATTTTATAGGTTAGAGTCATTCATTTTAGCCAAAGTGATTTCTCTTTTCCAATGGAGATGGTTTACAAAAAGGATTCATCCTAGCGTATGAGTCCAATTATAGAGAACTCAACCAAATAACTATCAAAGATAGTTTTATATTCATGGCATTGATGAATTGTTAGATGAATTACAAGGAGTAATTTGCTTCAATATATTGTATCTCCATTTAGGATATCATCATATTATAATAAGGAAAAAATACATACCAAAATAACCTTTAGAATTCATGAAGGTCATTATGAGTTTTTGGTGATGCCTTTTAGGCTTACTAATGCACCTTCCACATTTCAAAGCTCAATGAATGTTATTTCCAAGCCATTACTCACAAAAATTTGTTTGTATTTTTTGATGATATACTAATTTACAACAAATCTTGGGAAGAGATATACTATACAACAAATATTGGGAAGAGTATGTACAACATGTTGACATGATCTTGAAAATATTGGAGGAGGAATAAATATATATAAATCCTTCCAAGTGTGCCTTTGGGATCGAGGAAGTGACATATTTGGGTCATATTATATCTCGTGAGCATGTTAAGGTAGATCCTTCAAAAATCTCAAAAAATAATCAACCCTAAAATCATTTTTAGTCACGTAATATTTTTCTGCAATAACACGTATCTTTGTCCTATAAGAAATTGTTTATCTCATGTACCTTCAATAATTGAATGAACCGAAACAAAAATACAATCAAGTCTAAAACAATACATCTTCCAAAATATAGAGCCCAAACAAATAAAAAATAAAATAAATCAATGTGAACAAACAAATTAAATCACCATACCAATGGATCACTATCATTTTTAATGGTCCAAAAGATTTGCATGCCATCAAATTTGGTTTTTTCAGGGATCCATATGATTTGATCATGGCATTTGTTTATGTAGGTTACCCAACTCAATTTGTTAAAATGGTTCTCTCACAGTTTTCATTCAAGTGGGACCTGGTTTTTTCATAGGATTCTCTTGTTATGTTTCTTCAAGAAGGGCATCCAACCCAGTTTGTTCACATTTGTATCGCATGGTTTGTTTAAGCAAGGAAAAAGGCCTAGTTTGATCATAGGTTTAAGGTAAATCTAAAAGGAAAAAAGAGAGGGATTCTCCAAATGTTCAAAGACCTCATTAACCTACTTTCTTGAAAATTTCAAAATGGTAATTTAACCCCACATTTTATTGTATGCAAAATATTATAACCGAAAACAATTCTAGGATAAAAGGAGTTAGTCTCATTATGTGATTAACCTTATTAATTATCTCACAATACAATCACTAATCATTTTCTTATTTAGGATACATTTTGGAGGTGGTAATTTCTTATGAATTCTTCAAGAACAATGCTTAAATCATAGTAGTTCATGTAGTAAACTTTTTTTAACTACATTACACCTCATGGATTCCCACCATCTTGGACTTACCATATATTTCTTCCCATTTAAAAAACAACATAAAAAATGACCCTATCAATTACTATACTATTATGATTGGCCTTAACTTGCCTAAGATCTTCACCACATACATAGACTTATACACCTGTAGGTGGTAGAGACCAACATATTGAGGGCCAAAGGAAAAGTAAATTTTAGAAGAAACCACTATACTGGTGACCATATCTTCACTTTGACTCCTATCATTTACAAGACCAAGGAAAATGAGCACAATGCATCATTATTTCTTTGTGGAGTTCACGAGACATTTGACAAATTTCCTGGAAATTTTCTAATTAGCAGGATTAATACTCTAGTTCTTCAAACCTTGGTGGTATCACTTGTGATGACACTTTATGATTCCATCACTGGAAAGGTAAATATGAATATTGGTGTGTCTAAGGGAATACAAAGTTCTATAGGAGTTAAAAGAGATTTCCTATTTAATCCTACACTTTTTGGACTTTACATTGATGATTTATAGGAGGTCATACTAGGGACCTTGGGTGCCACAAATCATCCCTTTCCCTTTGAATCTTTTATTTCCATTCTTTTATTTTTGTATGCCATTATATTGTACTCTCACTTTATGAGGGATCTCTAAATATGTATAGATATTTTTGGATCCTCTTGTGATAGTCAGGGTTTAGGGAAAAAAAAAATTATAATCAAGCCTTTGAACATCCTGAAGAAAGAGGGGAACCAAGAGATTCTGACCTACGAAGATGAGAGGTTTGAGATTGACATAAGACATATATCTAAGAGAACTTCTTTGGATCATGCCTTAGATTGACACCAACAACAGAGTCAATATTGAGGAAGGATTAGATGGCCCCACTCTTGAGATGTTGTTAGAGCGAGATTTGCCTCACCCTGTGCAATCTTGTAGAGAGGGCCTTATTCCATTTCCCTATGCAGACTTACATTCCCTGTTGATAAAATCCAGAGGCAAAAAGACAAATTTTTCCACTTGTACGCATCTTGCACACTATACAACAAGCATATACGCAAACTGCTCCACTACAACCCGCGTACATCAGGATTTGTGCTGGAAAATCAAAATTAAATGTTGGGATTCCATGTCACGACAGGAGATCTCTGGTCCTTGGCCTTCCATATACTAGAAACGTTCTGACTCAACCCTCCAGTTCCATTTTTAAGGCTATAAATGGGTCAATTCTGAGCTATGGAAAAGGAGAAAGAATTCAACTTTGAGGGAAAAGTTACTCTAGAGAAATTATTTACTTCATATTGACTCTGCATCCCTTTGTCCTTTAAGTTTGAACACAGTGTTCAACCCCCAATCTCTTCCCTTCTTGATGGAGAACCTCATTATCTCTCTTATATGAGCTTGCCTTTGGTGGAGGATTGAAGTGGTGGAGGCCCAGGCGAAAGGAACTTGGTTTCTCGGTTACGAACCGTGCCGACATGGAAGTCTGTAATATTTTCACTTCTGCTGATCATTTATTAATAGAAATACTCTCTTCCCATCCAATTGATATCTTGCAAATATATGAGTTATTATCCGTGGGAGTATTTGTTATGTATATTGATGGATTATGTTATCTAATGCGCTAACCTTTTATATCATCACCATATGCTTGCTTTGCTTGTTTGTTGAGAACTTGTTGCAGGTATATAGATTTGGGTCAAAGTGCTCAACGATGGACATCATCGAACATCTGGATGAGGTAGGCCTCTTTCTTATCTCGCTTGCATATTAGTTTATATAGCATGTTGTTGGGATAGATTTGATTTCTGTAGTCATTTCCGTCTGTTGTGGTTCACCATAGCCATAGAGAGATTTTCCTCATAACAAAATTGGCGACCATACTGGGGATGAATCTTCTTTCTTAGTGTTTGAAGTACTTTTCTCCTTAGATTTCTTTCATTTCTATTGTGGTTTTTGTCGTATCATTTCTTGACAGCTCTTGTTCACTCTGGGTCTGACTTTTCATCCTTTCTCCCTTGCCTGGCCTTGTTTTAAAGCATATATGTGCCTTTTTCCTTGACAGTCGCATATACACGTGGGTTGTCTCACTGCAAGCTGTGTATATATGCTATGTTTGCCTAAAAAGTCGCGTACATCAATTTGCCTTGCCTTTTTGCCTGGTCCGGTGTTTGTTGGGTGGGATTTGATGCTTGATGAGCCTTCTTGGGTCTCTGTAGTGCCTGTTGAGTGCCTGTGGGATGACAAGAAACCCTCTTTTGGTTGAATTTCTGGGCGAAGTCTTTCTCATTGTCTTTTCATTTTTTATTGTCCTTGTACACTGGGCTGGGTGTTTTGTTGCTTGGTATCCTGCTTGAGTTATCTTTTTTTTATACACAGTAGGGTTGTATATCAAGTTACTTTTCAGTCCATGCATTTTCAATTTTGATATATTGAAAATACAACAAAAAAAAATAAGCATTTTGCATTGCTTGGCATTTTTTTTCTTTTGAGTCCTTATCATTAGCTTAGTGCATATAGTGAAAGATTGCATTTTCACTTCTGAATTGCAGAGTTGAATTTGAAAATTGCATCGTTTTTAGAAGCATATCATTCATTGAAAGTTAAAGTTAGGACTTTGCATTATTTTCATATTTACTTTTATTGCAGAGTCATAACACCATGAGTTTCACTACCATACCTTTTTTAGTAATCACGGCCATTAAAATCAACGATATAATTTAAAATTTATTAGTAACGATTTTGTTTTCTAGGGTGCACAAACTAGCTCAGGATTTAGTTCCTTGGAAAAGGATTTTGTGAGTAAACTTCTCCAAGGCAATTAAATCAACATATGTGTCTGAGTCAAGGAGTGGATAAATCCATTGTATAATTGGTAAGATCAAGAGGCTCCGCTCACACTGGAGTTAATCACGAGGTCGCGCGAAGTTGGTTGAAGGGATATCCCCCCGATACCTTCCTAGCGTCAGAGATATTTCTGGGGATCTATTCGTATCTGGGGTTCTTGTTAGTGCCCTTACCTCCGTGAGAGGCAGTGCTTTCAAGGTTTTGGGATTTTCTACCTTGCCCATACAATGGACTTGACTTACAAATGTTCGCCTGTGCATCGGTTTTACAATGGTTTATTAGTTGCTTGACTTAGGTGTCTCATAGGTTACTTGCAGGGGTTATTATGCAGGTACCCTGGGTCAGATAAGGGTCGGACAACACACAACCTTTATGGAGGATTACCTCTCTGGGGGGATCTGACCGACTGGTTGTTAAGCCCACGAGGGCCCTTATAACTGATTTTTTTACCTCCGATCTTTAGCAGGGAGTCTCAGGCCCCTCTTGGGTGAGACATACCTTCTTTAGGGAGGGAGGCCACTCAGCCACTTTACCCCATTTGCATGCATATTGGTCGTTTAACTTTTGTTGTGCTCTTTGATTACTAGTTGGCTTTAAGAGTCTATACTAAGTCCTCATTATCATGGATAGTGGAGTCCCTTTTACTCCCTCGTTTACTGTTGCTTACCCCATGATGCCTACTCAGTTCATGGGGATGAATCCTCCTGTTTCTTATAATAGTATGCAGAACTTCGGTACTCATTTTGCGCCTTGGGTCTCTAGTCATTCTCCCGTTGATATGCCTTCACCCTTGCAATCCTCTCCCTGGTCCACTTATATGAATCCTAGCATTGGATCTGGGGGCACCATGGCCCCAATGCCTACGTCTTCATTTGATATGAGTCATGTCCTTCAACCCGCTTTTACAATGGGAGGTTGGAACCTCCCCTCTTACGGATCCAGTCCTCGCTACGCTCCTCTAGAAGATAATACTTAGATGGGTGCTTACTCTACTTACTAAACCCCATCCATCTATCCTTTGTCTGCCATATCTGTTCCTTCAAATACTTTTCCCATGACGGGTACTCATGTATCCCCGGGTGTTTCTTACGGGGAGAATCAATTTTACGGTTCGGGCTACCCTCTTTATGGAACCCCTTTGCAAGGGGCAACATATATCCTCATGTGAATAGTCCTTATCATACTTCAGTCTCTTCACAGACTTCAGTCATGATGCCCATACATGCCTCTTCGAATCAGTTAGGTGGAGGATACTACCTCTCCGGATAGGGACAAGGGGTAAACCCAGATCCTTCCTGGCCTGCAATATTTCGAAATCAATCTTTCCTTGGACCTTGGCATCAAATGCCACAGATTACTGCTAATCCAGTCATTTTCAGTCATACTGGAGCTCCATCACCAACCTTTTCCAGTCATGTTGGAGATAGGTCAACTACTTCTACAAGTCCTGTTGACGATTCGCATCGGGTCGCTGCTAGTCATGCTAGGGGCACCACTCTAATCACCACGAGTCATATCAATATCACATCTCCAACCTTTGTACATCATGTAGGAGATGACTCTCCCACCTTTGCCTGTCATGCTGAGAGTATGTCACCATCCATTGTGAACATCGTTGGGGGCATTAAGAAGCCTAGACGTCTCAGAGGTAAGCCTAAGTTCCTTTGCAGGACTTGCGAAGGAGATCACCTTACTCATTTGTTTCCAACTATTGTTGAGATACTAGAAGCGTGGGGCTCACCTAAGGGCCCTTCATATTCTGAAGCATATGTGGTTTCCCCACATCTTGTTTCTCCTTTGATTGACACGGCGGTAATGTCATCGCACTCCTCTCCTCGCCTCACTCCTATTGTCGAGGGTGATGTGTCCCCTATCCATGTTACCATGCATCCTCTTCAACCCAGAGTTGAAGAAATGGAAGTACTAGTGCAATCTCTGGTCAACCCTACTCTCCTTGTGGAGGGTGATACATCTTTCAACCATGTCATCAACATTCCTGATCCTGCGCCTTCTGAACGAGAGATATTTATACTCTCCCTGAGTGCTCTCCCTCCAAGTCTCGAGGAAGTTCCTTTCGATTGGGATGGCCTTGTAGGGTATCCCATGCCCCCACCTATGTCTTTTCCTGTAAGAGACATTATCTGGTCTATCACGGAGACTATATACTCCGTTAGTACTTTATCCTCCTTGACTTGGAGAGCTTTGGGTTTTCCCAAGCTTATGTTGGTTATTCGTAAAATACTGACATTTCACAGAAGTTCAGCATGGTAGCCTTGGCCTCCCCCCGGACTTGTTGCCTAGAATCTCCCAAATGAGTTTAATTTAATCTATTTTCCAACTCGCCTTTAAAAATTGAAAATATTGCCGAGTGATTTGTTCCTTTCACACTCGTTAAATTGGATTTGAAAGGTTGTGAGTCTTAGTTAAGCTCTTTTCCAACTCGTTACCAAAAAATGAAAAGATCGCCGAGTGAACTTGTCTTTTTCACACTCGTAAATTGGTTTTGAAAATACGTCTATTTGGCACACATTTATCCTTTTTTCACACCAAGAAGACTAAAAGACATAAAAATGACATTTTTTGGCGTTAAGTTGTGATTGCATCTCATTCCCTCGCTTGTAGTATTGAGCCTATATCTGGTTCCCGCTTTGCGTCATAAACTGTTTGCCTCAGCAGTTTTGCATCCTCAACCAAGCAAAGCCTTGTTTATATCCTTCACAATTTGACACCCTATACCTAGGAGGGAACATTCCCTTGAGTGTCCATCTCCCACATGCACTTCCCTGCATTGAGCATAGGTATGTTCCACTGCTGGAACTAGTTTTTCTTACTTGCGACACGCGTTTCCTCCTCTGTATCATAGCATTCATTTGTCTATGAAAAAACAACAAAAGACGGGTGGGAAGGGAGTATTATTTTGTATCGGCAGAAGTCATGTCACCTTTGAACATAGCACAAAATTATTTGAGTCCATTCATCATCATAATTTTGGGATTAGCATGGCCTTAGGAAGCTGAGCTCGTTATAGAGTCTTCTCTACCGACTGGTTACTCTTCCAGTCCCTATAGAGAATTTCATTGATGCCTCCTGCATCTGATGGTTTCATCATTGGGTCTATGCTGTTGGAGTCCTTCATATGTCTCATGCTCTTGTTCAAAAGAAGTCTATCAACTTGTGTCGGCCACTCCTCAGAACTATTGACTTTGCATGTTGGCCATACCCTCAGTTTGTCTCAGAATCACATGATACTATAGTCCTATCATGCACCCTGGCCCTACTTTCATCATTGGTAGGTAACCTTGAACCCAACAATCGACATTTCATCATTGGTCGTTGACTGGGTGGTTTCCCTTGTGTTCGACGACAAGACATCTATTCACACATTAGGATTCGTGCAGTGCCTTGGATGCCATTAGCCTTATTGGTGGTTTCCTCACCTTTGTCAGCAATTTTCATCATTGGTTGCTATTCAGAGGGTCTTTTTTGTGTACCGCTTGCACTTGGCACATGCGAAAGACACACAAGTTTGTTGGTTCGTGAACATGTTCTTCGTTCGATTTCCACCAAATCGTGAAGCTCTTGCTTTTTACCTCGTGCTGACTGATAAGAGATGCCTTAATGCTCTCCTTTCAGTGGGTCTCTTTCCATCGACTTCAACCCATTTATTCTGGAAACGAGATCTAGAGTCTTATGAGTACCTTGAGGCTTGTAGTCATCAATGGTAGGCTCTCTCGCCATCGACAGTTGGGAATACATCAATGTCTCCTGATCGATGGATTCTTCAGGTGTTCGACATCGGCTCCTTTATTCATACTTGTAAGAATGTACTCGGTGCATTGATACCTACTTTCATTATCGGTAGGCTATCTCGCATTTGTTAATGGTATACATCATTGACTGGTAATCAAATGTTGTCTCATTGTGTTCAACCTCAATTCCTTATTCACATGATGTAGACTTGCACCTTTGGCGGATTGTGTAGAAGACTTGAAGACATCACTATGTGGCCGCAACTTTCCTGAGTTGTTGCTTCCTTTTCATTGGACCAGTACCTATATGACTTCAACAATCATGGGAGATCAGAATGTACTCCATGGTATTCAGATATCTTCAGATTAGTTTTGATATTGATTCTACTGGGCCTTGTTCGTGACTATGACAACTATTGGCATGTAATTGCGTTTGTATTTGCCTATTCATGGCCACAGACACTTGTTTGGTATATTTTCACATGGATCTGTAGTGTAATTTTATTGGCGGCCATGTATGCAAAGTGAGTGTAGAATGTAATGAGCAACTAAGTTCGTCCAGCTAGTTCCCTACCACTCCACTTCTGGGTTGTTTATAATGTATTGTGGCCATCACAGATACTCTTCTAACCTCACACATTAGGGGGGCATCTGTTAGAGCAAGATTTGCCTCAGCCTATGCAATCTTGTAGAGAGGGCCTTATTCCATTTTCCTATGTAGACTTACCTTGCCTGTTGATAATTTCGAGAGGAAAATACAATTTTTTCCACTTGTACGCATCTTGCACACTATACATCAAGCGTATACGCAGGCTGCTCCACTACAGCCCGCGTACATCGGGATTTGTGCCAGAAAATCAAAATTAAATGTCGGGTTTCCATGTCACGATAGGATATCTCTGATCCTTGGCCTTCCATATACTAGAAACGTTCTGACTCGGCCCTTCAGTTCCATTTTGAAGGCTATAAATGGGCCAATTTTGAGCTATGGAAAAGGAGAAAGAATTCAACTTTGAGAGCAAAGTTACTCTGGAGAAATTATTTACTTCATATTGAGTCTGCATCCCTTTGTCCTTTAAGTCTGAACACAATGTTCATCCCCCAAGCTCTTCCCTTCTTGATGGAGAACCTCGTTATCTCTCTTATATGAGCTTGCCTTTGGTGGAGGCCCCGCTGGAAGGGACTTGGTTTCTCGGTTTCGAACCGTGTCGACACAGAAGTCTGTAATATTTTCACTTATGTTGATCATTTATTAATAGAAATACTCTCTTCCTGTCCAATTGATGTCTTGGAAATATATGAGTTATTATCCATGGGCGTATTTGTTATGTATATTGATGGATTATGTTATCTAATGTGCTAACCTTTTATATCATCACCATATGCTTTCTTTGCTTGTTTGTTGATAACTTGTTGCAGGTATATAGCTTTGGGTCAAAGTGCTCAACGGTGGACATCATTGAACATTTGGACGAGGTAGGCCTCTTTCTTATCTCGCTTGCATATTAGTTTATATATCACGTTGTTGGGATAGAGTTGATTTCTGCAATCATTTCCGTTTGTTGTGGTTCACCCTAGCCATAGAGATATTTTCCTCATAACAGACATAGTTCTTCCAACTTCAATTTCAGGACATTCAAACAAAGATCCGTTTCACTCATTGATCACACTTACTATCTTATATGGATTTGAGATTTGGGAACCATATCTTCGGAAAACAAGTGTGGATAGTTAGTGAGGGTACTTTTCTCGATAGTGTCCAAGCAAATTCATGCTAAGAGATCAAATCCTTGGGCCATCACTCTCACACAAATTTTTATTGGCTTACTCATTGTTTTAGCGATATTTTAGGTGGTGAAAATGATACATAGGTTCATTGGGATGGACATATCCCAATTTGGTTTCCTTAGGTACCCATATCTTGCACTTATGTCCTCTATACAAGGAGAAAATTATGGGTTGGAGTCCTACTAATATGACAAAGCCTATTTGTTATTTTTTCTAGTTGATATTGATATTCATAGGCCACCTCCACATTCCTTCTTAGTGGATTCTCCAGATCTTTCCAAGAGAGAGATAAATAAGGGAATTTATATCGATATCTACAAGTCATATCTTTTTTCCATGTGGTTAGGGCCAAAATAATTGATTTTCTCTAATGTAATAACTACTATTCTCCAATTTATATATTCACTTCAAGGATGGATTCATCAGACCCTGTGGGTACACTAGACTCTAGTGGCCTTGCAATCTAAGAGTTCCTCTATCACAAATCAGGTTATTTTCCCATTGAATTTACATTGTATGCCACCATATCCCACATTAGCTACGTACTTGTCATGTTTATTCTTTAGATCACGATACCAAGGAGCATTTTTTATTCATATACCCCCTATTATGAGATAAAAGGGAACTTGTATTGTCTCTTTAGGGATTCACATGGATTTCTCTAGGGTTTCATGGATTATAACTAGAGGTGGTTATCGATTTCCTCTTCGATGTCCTCAATCTTGCCAACAACTTTCTAGAGATAAGTCATCTAGATTGGCCCACACTTAGTTTTTTTCATTCCTACTCCTACAATTTCACGGCCTAAGTAGGAAGAAACCCCTTGACTAACATCTTGGCTTAAGATATGCTTTAGTGAGATGTCATAGATCAAGGGATACCATTAGTCTCATGCCCATCACACATTTTTTTACATCCTTGAATGTTACAATTGTTTTCCTATGCAACATGATTCTTCTCATCTTATGGGACTCTCTTATGCATGTGTCTCCTTGATTTTACCCATTTTGTTGGGTTAAATCTTCCTTATGTTCAATTTTTCTTATCTTAGGTTAGCGTCTCTTTCTCCTATGAAATCCATGAAGGTGTGTTTGCACTCCCTATGACACCTATTATATTGTACTCCTAATTTCAATCCCATGGGACAATTTTGGCCTCTAGTGGACATTAATATCTAAATTAAATTAAATTAAATATTTAAATAAACTCAATTAACTCTATTTTTACAAATTTATACATAAACGGACCCAAAAACTCTATGACGACAAGCTCACCCAAAAAAAATTCCATGTTTCATCAACAACTAAAATGACTCAACATTAAAACTCTCTTAACTTGGCTAAGTTCATTCAACTTTGAGTTTTTAATTCCAACATTATCGTTAAAGATTCAATTTCTAATCCTTTACTTCAATATTTTACTTTGACTTACTTTTGAGTTTAGAATGTAGCACTATATGACAATCTATAAATCAAGTGCTTGTCTTTTAATCATTAGTTGTTTGAACATGAAATGACTTCAAAGAATAAAATCATTTCAACATCAAACAATTTGCATTGGTGTCTTTCCAACCACACTTAGTTTTAGGTGGTTTGAATATTACATTTCTCTTAATATGTCTCCATAAGTTGTTTTGTTTTCTCCAACATCTTCTCACAATGTGATTGCTTATACCACATAACTCAAAGGATGTAATTTCCAACATTTGTTTATAATGTTTCATTTTCAGCCACAACAATCACAAGGATGGTTCATACCTCTCATTGTCACTCCATTAAATCATTTCATCTAAGTTTTCTTACTTTGACAACATAGATGAAGTCACTTGCTTAAGAAAACAAAGACATACTTTGACCTTACAACTACCTTAATGAGGTTCATGATCCCTTGCTCATGCTTTCTAATTCTTGCACCTATTATCCCATATTTTTAAACAACTTCACTCTAATTTCTTCATTAGTACTTTCCAAAAATCCAATCATATTTTTCTCTATTTGTTCATTGCATACCAATATTTCATCATTTACATTACAAGCTTCAGCCTTCTAATTGTCACCTCTTTATCCATGGTTTCTACTTCACAAAAGCTAGGGCTATCAATCTTTCTTTTATCAATCATAGTCCCTGCATCAAAAGAGTCAAGTCTAGTTTTGATTTTCTTTTCAATCCCTTCAAATTCAACTTGTAATTTTTTTATATTATCATCCATCATTGTCAACTCTTGATGGAGTTCTTTTATTCATTTTGTAAGTTTACTTTATGATAAACATGTCATTTATCACCCTTTTAATAAGTTGACATGATTTTGTCATGACCAATGCATCAATATTCATAGGCATTTGTTAGGATATTTAGATATTTAGGAGTTAGTTAAATTCAACTTGGTCTAATATGCCTTCAAGTAAAAGTGTGTTTCTTAGTGTGTTTATTTAGTATGCATTCGTAGTTATATAATTCAATGGTCACAATATGTTCTAGATATAAAGTGATCTGACTGCTCATATTCACATTTATCTTAACGACTATATTGATTTGTGGCTTAACACTCGATTGGTCCATGATCTCTATCTAAAGAGC